>APFE031430734.1:27063-62859 GCA_000404065.3 Pinus taeda | reverse complement strand
TGATAGTCTATCTGGATGATATTTTAATTTTTAGCAGGACAAAAAGAGAACACCTTCAACATATTCGAAGAGTATTCGAGAAGCTGCAACAGAACAAACTGCTGGTAAATTTGAAGAAATTCACTTTCCTACAGAAGGAGTTAATATATCTGGGATTTGTAGTGGCAGAGAATGAGTTGAAAATGGACCCAGAGAAGATTACAGCGATCATGAGTTGGCCGTCACCAAAGAGTTTATTCTACGTACGTAGCTTTCACGGTTTAGCAAGTTTTTACAGAAAGTTTATCAAGAATTTTAGTGAAATCTGCGCGCCAATGCTAGAGACCATAAAAAAGGCCAGTCAACCTTTTTGCTGGACTAAAGCAGCAGAAGACAGTTTTCAACTTCTGAAGCGGAAAATAACAGAGAGGCCAATCTTGAGACTGCCCGACTTCAGCAAACCTTTCAGGTTCGATGTGATGCAAGTGGGACAACTATCGGTGCTGTACTCAGTCAAGAGGACAGACCTGTGGCATTCTTTAGTGAGAAACTAAACGAAAGCAGGCAGAAGTATTCGTCATACGAAAAAGAATTCTATGCAGTGGTTCAAGCCTTGAAGCATTGGAGGCATTACTTACTCGGTAATGAGTTTGTTTTGTTCTCTGATAATTCTGCGTTACAGTACATAACACAACAACACAAATTGAACCATAAGCACGCCAAGTGGGTGGAGTACCTACAAAGTTTTACTTTCGTGCTGAAGCATATAAGTGGGCAAGCCAACAAAGTGGCGGATGCTTTAAGCAGAAGAGCTTTTCTCTTACAGGAAAGCGGCATACAGGTAATGGGGTTTGAGTATTTGAAGGATTTGTACCAAATGGACACGGATTTCAAGGAAGCCTTTGAGGCATGCCAAAATCCTGTCTTACGAAATACAAGCCCATGCCTGGATTTTAATTTGCAGGACGGATTATTATTTCGTGGTGGACAGCTATGTATTCCAGATTGTTCGATGAGGGAAAATTTAGTAAAAGAGAAGCATAGCGGAGGTTTAGCAGGACATTTTGGCGTTGATAAAACATTGGAACAGCTAGGACACTTTTACTACTGGCTGAAAATGAGTCGAGACGTACAGAGGTATGTAACCAGATGTAAAATCTGCTAACTGGCGAAAGGGCACAGCCAGAATGCTGGGTTATATACGCCCCTACCAGTTCCAAGCAGACCTTGGGATTCAGTCAGCATTGACTTTGTCCTAGGATTGCCCAGAACGCAGCGGGGTTCTGATTCAGTGATGGTGGTGGTGGATAGATTTTCCAAAATGGCTCATTTCATTCTGTGCCAGAAGACTAGCGACGCCACCTATGTGGCACACCTCTTCTTCACAGAAGTAGTTCGATTACATGGCTTACCGAGGACTATAGTTTCAGACAGGGATTTAAAATTTACAGGGCATTTCTGGCGCACCCTGTGGAAAAAGCTGGGCACACAGTTAAATTTCAGTTCCGCGTATCACCCGCAGACTGATGGACAGACGGAAGTAGTTAACAGAAGTTTGGGCAATTTATTGCGAAGTTTGACAGGAGAAAACTCGCGATTGTGGGATCGAGCTCTGGCCCAGGCCGAATTCGCTTACAACGATTCACCTAATCGGAGCACAGGTTTAAGCCCCTTCCAAATCTTATATGGTATGCATCCGTGGGGAGTACATGAATTACGGGACTTAGGACAGCTGGAAAGGAGGAGTGCAGACGGGGAAGATTTTGCCGAAGCAATGAGCGAACTGCACGAGAAAGTTAAAATGAAGTTACAGGACAACACGCAGAAATATAAACAGCATGCAGATATCAAACGACGTGAGGTACATTTCGAGGTTGGAGACGAAGTGCTTGCGCATTTGCGTCGGGAAAGGTTTCCTAAGGGAACGTACAACAAGCTGAAGTTTAAGAAAATCGGCCCATGCAAAATCCTTCGCAAATTTTCAGTGAATGCATATGAAATTCAGCTACCACCTGATATAGGCATATCGCCCATATTCAACGTGGCAGACCTGTTTCCATATCATGCCCAGGAAGCAGACGAAAACATGGTACAACCACAACGGGACACCCAGTTCGAGAGCAGTCTTTGGAAGAAACAGTTACCGTCGGTTAAGACTCACTAAATTGAAGGAATTATCAGCACACAGGTAGCCAAACGGACGCGTAGAAAGGAGTATCTGCACTATCTCGTCAAGTGGAAGGACCGTCCAATGGAGGACAGTTCCTGGCTCGACGAAGCACAGATTCGGAAGGCAGGATACTCGGTGGAGGAGCTAATGGAACGGAGCCATGAGAACTCTCTTTTACCCCGACAGCCTGATGCAGGAGCATCTGGTCGACAGGGCGAAGACCGAGACAGGGCGGATAGAGTTTCAGAAAAAGACTGGGAAGGTTAAACAGTTCGATGAGGGACAGCAAGACTGTCATGTTCTTACATTTTCATTTTATTTTCTCTACCAAGGTCAATTACAGTTTGTTTAATTTTCTGTTGGGTAATTTTTGATTATTTTACTTTATTGTAGCTATCAGTGTTAATTGTAGTTAATAGATTAGATTATTACAAATAATGTATACAGTCACCCTTTGTGGGACCAGAGTGACAGATTAGAAAGAGTCAGTTTTATAAACTGTCAAAAAGAAACTGAAAGAGCATAACTATCTAACTGATTGTAAAAGGTAACTACTTACAGTTATCAACCGAATTACCTCTCATGTATAAAAGACAAAACCGAAATCGCAAAGAGGGTTCGACAGCTAAGCAACATAGAGATATATTCAAAGAAATAGACAGAGAGAAATTTCTTTTCCTTCATCTAAGAATTCTGTGCACAAATGAATGTATCAATAAAATATCTGAGTCCTATACAATTCAAGATTTCCGTGAAATAGAAATTCTGTATAGATTAGTTAATAGACAATTACCGTGACCGAGAGTCACTGGAACAAACTTAAATGTATATGAAAACAGTCGCATGTTAAATAGCATTGCAAGTGAATACAGTGACAACAGTCCAAACAACCAGGCGCACGACGAGTCCAGCCAAACAAACAACAGGCGGAAGCAGAATAGCGAAATCAAGGAGCATAAAGACCCCAGGTCGAAACCGGGTAAGAACAAATCCCAGGAAACCAATCTTAAAAATTTGCAAATTCAAAACACACACACACACACACACACATATATATATTACAGTGCAGGCCTGATATAGTCCAAATGTTTATAAACGAAACTCGATTGAGGGTTCAATGAACCATTCTAACTATTGACAGACGTGACAACAAATTAAAGAAGTCACGGCCACGGTTGGGATACCCCAAACCCTTAACCGCTACAATGACCAACATACAGATACAAGATTACAGCGAAGAACTGGAGGCCACCAGGGCACCTAACCTTATGAACTAGTAAGAGGCTACAGGAAAACTAACCGACTATAAAGACAACTAAACAAAGAGCATAGAACTACCCGGAATATAAGCGTAACCTGGTGCGAGAAGCCACGGAGCCGTCACCTGCAAAGGCGGAAGGAGAACACGTTAGGGTTTAAAGAAACGACCAAACCCTGAACCTGAAATTCGACCAGCAACCTAAATAATAAAGGAATGAAATAATTGGAAGGGTGAAGAACAGAGGAGAAGGAGGATACGTTACCTGAGGGTGAACGATTCCCCTGTTCACTAAGACCGAAACCTGGCCACGGAGGGGCCAAATTGGTCAGTCACCATTCGAGAAACGAATAAGGAATTATAGCATAGAACTAGAAATTACCTGGACGAGGAGTTGAACACCGAGAACAACTGTTGCAGACCATCGAATGTACATTGCCACTAAGCCTACCAGAAACCCTCCATATTGAGAAACGACCACAAGATACAGCGCCATTGACCGAAACAAATCAACAACTCAGTAAAATAACAGTCGACAGAACGATCCACGGAAGAATCCGATAACAAAACCACTGATAAAGTTATAACTTACCAACAGATGCGTGAATCAAGTGTACAGGCGGAACCACGGTGAAAAACCAAACAATTGAGCGAGAAATCCATAGTAAATCGCCTAAGTATCGACTGATAGCACAGAGACAGAGCCGAGCTCGAAACCTGGACGCAGAGCAGTGAAACCACAGTGTGAAAATGACAATGAGCGCGAAATGAACCAACAAAAGGGCAACCGGGAGGATTAGGGTTGCAACACAACCGAGGCGGACAGGTGTTAGCAGGAGAACGGACGAGGTACCGGGAGGTAGGTAGGTAATCACTGCCGCATTCAATATCGGACCGAGCCAAACGATTAACAATCAACAAACAAATCTGAAAGTACCGTCGGTAGGTGAGCTAGAGAGGGGCCGCGTGGACGGGCCACATCATTTTGGGCACTACGGGGTATGACACAGGGAAGTGCAGGAGGTGTGACAAAATAATGTGTAATGGTACTGATGTATTTATGGATTTGATGGCTGATATGCTTATTGTATTTATGTTCCTACTATGCTGGTTATATGCACATTTTATGAAAGCAGTTATGTATGGCTCTTAGCATGTTTTTACTTGTATGTGAATGGATAATGTGTCTATGACCTAATAGATGATAATGCAACAAATGACATGAGGGAACAATGGCTCATAACGATTCTTAGATAAGTATAAGATCCCTACACTTAACTTTGTTATTTACACATGTAGATTAAATGTCGATGATATGTTTGATGAAATGCCTGTCATGGCTAGTAGGGATCCAGAGAAGGTCTTGAAGAATTATTTGCTTTAGTACTTTCATTTCCTTGTTACTTTACTGATTTGAAGAGATGGATCATTTCTAGGTAGTGATATGGGCTCTAGGCCTGAAAAAGTGGCTAAATCCCCTGAGTCGCTAGCATAACACTGATAATTTTCGTCCACAGTGATTGGCAGGCAAGCTTGCGAGAGTGACTTTAGGTTGCTAGTCACTCCCTTGCCCATAGCATGAGAGAGACTATGGCCCAAGAGACCTAAAAAAATAGTGGGACCTAGGGACAGATTGTCTAAGTGGTTGACTTGTCCTCTGAGGGTTCTGTTGATGGTGTTGGATGTCTGTATGGTGTGTTTATGTTGGTTCCACTTCCTTAAGGTGAGTTAGGAGGTTGAATGATATCATAGTGGCCTCTTGTCGCATGTATACCTCGACTGGCCGATTGCTTGGGTAGATGTGGGAGGAGGGTGTTACAGACTTGACTTGAGGGAGTGCAAACTTGACAAGTTTTGAGCCAAAAACTCAAAATTCAAATTTCAAAATTTTCTCTTTTGAATCCAACATGAAGAACATGTCTTATATTAATTATTTTAAGGGATAAAAAAAGAAAGTGGCATGGAGAACATGTCTTTCAAATTCATTATGTATATCAAGGGCTAAAATATAAAGTATGAAGATCGACCATAACTACAAAATTCAACAATGTAGGCCTCATATCAACTACCAAACCACGTGTATACTACTAAGCCATCTGTGGGCATGTTGGTCCATGTGCACCATCTCATTAGTAATGTGGGACAAAGCGTAGAATGTTGGGGTTCTATAGGTGCCCATGGAATGGAATGACGCTCTGCAAGTGATAGGAGTCCCATGTTTCTCAATTCTTCACTATGGTATCATAATTCTCCTCTAGTGGGCCTAGGCCCCAGTGAAGTTGCCCAACCCATAATGAAAACCATCTGCCAATAACACATAATGTCCAGTGTTTCATCTTCACCATTTGTTACAATCAATCATTAATGCATCTAAGTGAGCCAATCTTATTAATCAAGGGCAAATTGAGACTTCATACGAGGTTTCTCTTCCAAATTTTGGGCTTTGATCATGTAATAATGTTACCTCCTTAGATAGGAGTGGCTAATAGACGACCCTATTAGGTGTTACCAACCTCTAAGGGGACAAACATGTCCTTAGTACATCCTTTAATCAATAGGTGGCATGTGAATAATGATGGAAGGATGAAGGGGGTCTCATTGCCAAATTCCATGGGCAAAAGGGGTAGCAATAATGAGGAAGTCCAAATATTAGGTGTACAGATGTGAGGAGGGAGCAATCGTGGTTGCATGACTTACCCTAGCCTTTGTTTTTCCACCCCTCTTTATTTGCCTTTTGCTTTTTCTGGATTTTATTTCTATTATTGCTTGAAGCTCTAGGTAATGAGAGCATGTTCTGAATGATGTATATCAGTTATTACCCCCTTAAAGATGGGGTAGGCCATCGCCCACCAGGGATTGGGATGTGCATGCGATTCTTTTATGATGTGATGGGGCAATCATTGGCCCTAGGAACTAGGGTTATGGCCATAATTATTAATGTCCAGACCATCATTTGTATTTTATAATTTTCTTTTTCTTTTGTTTCTTGCTTGTGGCCATGATATGCTTTTAACTTTATTTCCGTTGCACCAACCTCTAGGGAAACGTTTCTAGGCCTGACCAAAATATGTGGAAAAGGGGAGGGGTTGTGCTAGACTCAGTGGACCCAATAGTCATGTGGACCTGAAGAATGGAAATAGTGAATAGGTCTCATGATGTGCATAGGGAAGTGATGAATATGGAATGGGAAAATGGGACCACGTTGCCAAAATCGGGGTTTCCAAAGTAGCGTCATTCCTAAATCTATATGCTAATAGGGGATATCTTGCTGGACTAGGGTTGAATATTAACCCCCCATTTAAGTTGAGGGAACAAAACCATGGTCAAAGTCCTTCCATCTTACAAGTCACCCAATAATCCATGCCAAAATTCCCAAATGAAAAATAAGCATAAGCACCCAATTTCACAATGAAAAACATATCTTTTGGGTCGGATTGCCCAACTTCTAACATGTGCTCTTAACAAATGGGCAAGGAAACATACAACTAATGCAAGTGGTGGAGATAAAGTGGCACATCAAATCTACGTCAAGGTGGTTGTCAAGAGCTACTAGCTATCAGTTGGAAGAAGATGAATAGGAGAAAAGCTCTCCTAGGGGTACCCACTTTTGGTGGGTAACAATCACATGATACAACATCCCCATACTAACACCTTCCATCAATTTCCTTACATTTTAATCTCATCCATAAAAAATCAATATCCCCTAAGTCATGGTTGATTTATTAAATGTCATCAAAAGGGCCAACAAGGAAAAGGAAACAAGAAATAAGCAAACTTTAATTAAATCAAGGCTAAAGAGGAAACTAGAAAAAAAAATAAAGAAAAAAAATAATAAACTACTTCTTTATGCACCCCCACCCCCTTTCAAAGCCTTGAGAGCATAATGTCTATCTAAACAAAAAAAGGAGTTGGAAAAAACAAAGAGAATTCCAATAAAAAAAATGAAAGGGGGAGTGTGTGTAGGCCAAGGTACACAAAAGTCTCCCTCCCTCTCAAACATTTTACTAATAAATGAACATTCCCAACTACAAGTTAATTAACTATTCGGACCATACATTGACCCACCATATCACAATATGACTTTGATAGTTATTCCATAGGTTTCCCTTATATCCTCTTTCCATAAGATAACATCATTTATCTACCCTAATCAAGAGGATTTGGGAAATACCTTATGTCCTAGCCCATAGACACATGTGACAAGGGTAAGGTTGTCCCCCTTGGCAGGTTCTAAGTAAATGGGTAACATTTTATTATGTTATTTGTGCTACCTTATATTATCTATGCTAGTATCAATATCTAACAACTAGTTGAAGTTAGATGTGTCATTATAGGTTGGGAGCCATGCATTGGGATCTATGTACCATGCCTCAAGGTGTGTGCACAATGCTTCGTGATGCATGCACAATGCCTTGTGATCCTTGTACTTGCATTGGAATTATGTACCTATCTACAATTATATTCACTTGTACTGGAATGCATGTCAAAGTTTCTTGGGATGTGTGCCCATGCCTTGGAATCTATGTTAGATAATATCGATGATGACATAGGCACCACATCGTCACCAAAGGTCTACATTAGCATTCATGTACACTCAACATTATTTGGAGCATCATTATTGTTCATTGTATATGTATTACTAGCACATGTATGAACGATGTCCCGTTCTTGTATTCATGGCCATACATGAAAGTTTATTTGACATATTTTTGAAATAGTGTGTAACATCCACGAGACTAAACAAAATTAGTCACCACTAATACTTTTCTAGAAGTTTCTAGGAAGTGATTTGACATTTCCTTATGAATATTTACTTCTAGAACTTCTCAAAAGGGGGGTAAACTTCATGGATAGTTATCTTCTAACAAACTGCCCATAATTCTACCAGATCAATGCCATTAGATGTGAAATTGAAGGTGAGAATTCCAAAATGCGGTCATAACATAAAAAGAGATAAAAATGACCAACTTAGATTGTTGTAAAAATTGCCACGTGCAAATTATTATGTTTTGATCGTTTAGCGTGCACATGTTTGGACAATTATTGAAGTAGTGCTCCATTATTTTTAGTATGTTTTGACCTTGTCTACCTCACACATGTGGAGAAAGGTTGGTTAGGAAAAAAAATAAAAATATATAAATGTATATAATTTTGAGGAATTAATACTTGAAATTCAACCAAAATAGATAAAAAATCTCCACTAGTCACTAGGACAACGTCTATGAGTGAATTCAATATGACTTTGGTCAAAATGGAAGAACAACAAAAGTGAATTGATCATAAGTATGACACCCTTCAACAAAAGTTAAGGGAGAAGCATGCACTGTTAGAAGACATATCAATCAAAATGACAATATCATACAACAAGATCAAGCGAAGCTAAAGAGCTTGGTTGAAAAAAATCATGATGAACTAAAAGATTTATTCACTATATTAGAAATTCTCATAACGAACCTTGCCACATCACAAACACAACTAGTCCACAACAAAATACTTCCAATGCACCAAGCTCATTTAACATACCAAATTCACAAATAAATATACGTTCAAGCTCGTCTAACACTCCAAACCCACATATAAATATACCTCATCATGGCATGATGATTCTAGCCAATTCCCACCATATAGCCAACTATTCCTTACATATCCACCAAGAGAAAAAATGGAATTATCAAAATAAATGAGAATGAAAAAAAAATTGTAGCCCAGTTCAACAAAGGAAAAGTATATTTTAGAATCTATGGTATTTCTAATGAGGATGAAAAAATAAGATATCAGCCATGCAACCAGAAGTGTAACACCCCCTCTCAGGTCTACTGAAAGTAACCATGCCAACCGGGGTAAACATGAGGAGAGATGCTACTACAATCACATTCGACCTCCTATGTCACCTTAAGGAAGTGGAATCGATAGAACATCACATACAATCATCCAACATCATCAACAGAACCCTCAGGAGACAAGTCAACCACTCAAACAACCTATCCCTAGGTCCCACTGCTATTATACAGCTCTTAGGCCTTAGTCGCTCTCATGCTATGGGTAAGGGAGTGACTAGACATCCAAATTGGCTCTCACAGGCATACCTGCCAAAGAATGTGGAATAAAATTGCTAGTTCTGTGCGGATGACCCTAGGATGTAAGCCACTTTTCTAGCCCAGAATCCTAGCCTCTACCCACAACTTGTTGTAACTTCTAGAATTAATTAAAAACATGATAACAAAGTTGATTAATCAAAACCACCCTCAGTACTAGGCTTGAGCATCCCCAACTAGGACTGACATTCTGTCAAACAATTGGCATCAATGCAACCTATAGGTAGAGGATACAAGAAATAGAATAAATGATTGAAACAACTTATGAAACATAACCAGAAGAATCAGTTCCTTCTTCATTGAACTACTACATCATAAATTAGGTCTTGCATCCATCCATTTAATAGTTACAATTAAATACATGAAATAACCATGACATAAACTAGTCATTCAACCATGCCTATAACCAGCATAGAACCATATAAATATCAAAGATATGACAACCATTAAATCCACATATAAATCAATGAAAAATTAAGAGAATTTAGCTTTTATTAATCATAGGCAAATCCGACCAGGTTCAGAACTTCCACGTACCAGCCAACCACAGACATGGCTGAACCAAATCTTTCTTTTAGCCAGTCACCCTCGTGCCATATTCCAAGCATGAATGTGGGATCTCATAGAACAACCAATCCAAGAACAACCAAGGGAATCCAGAGGTTAAACCACCTACACCCTCACCAAACCGTGATCACACCAAAACCGGTGCTCCGATCACAACCAAATAGAACTTGGAATGCCATCTAGAATCCATCACTATCCTTGAGGGACTTTATGTCGCCTTGTTTTTCAAGCTTTACCGCAATCCAAACTGGATCACTAGGCCCTAAACTGAGACCAGTCTCTTAGGATTTACCGCAATCCAAACCTGAATCACTAGGCCATAAACCGAGACTTCTCCCTCAGTTTTTACCGTGCATCCTGCCAAAACCGGTTAAGGGATTCCTAGGCCTTTGGGAATGGAAATTGAGACCAGCTTCGCCCCAGATTCCAAAATCCATCTAGAAAACCAAAGATAAAAAACTGAAATACATCCCAACATACCATGGCATCCATAAAAAGGCTAGGCTAGGCTAAAATCCACTTTCATACTTGGAAAAACCATGCCACTAACATCAAGAGAACCATACACCAACATGCAAAGCCATGCATGTCCAAACCAGCTAGGTAATCAGACATGCGAAAGGTTACCTGCAAGTATTCCTGCTGAAGTTGCTTGAGTCCTGCTTTCCTTTCCTTGATCCTTGCTTTCATTCCTTTCCTTTTTCTTTCTTTTCCTTCTTTGATCCAAAGCTAGAGTGCTCCAAGAAAAATCTAAGTGACCAAGAGTGAGAGAGAGAGAGAATAATGAGAGAGCTCTAAAGCTAAAATTACAAAAGATTACACTGACCAAACTTGAGCCAAGAGCTTGCCCACTAATCCTCAGAAGCCTTTTTATTAATGAGGTCTCTAATTTCTTCATTTTCCATTATTTTTCTTCAATTTCTTCTTCACATGAAACCTGTGACCTTTTACCTCCTTTTCTCCTAATTTCCTTTATTTTCATAAATAAATGTGCTAAAAATGCTATTTTTCCTTTTAGTGCCTTTGCCTTAGCCTTTGCCAATTTTCCTTAGCCAAAACACACATCTAGTGATGCCCACTAGGATATATTTGCCCAACATTCATCTTGGAATAAGTCTCCCTTACTCGTGGTCTTATTTTTGCCTTTATTTACATTATTACATAAAAAATTTACCAGTGTTGTTACAGAATCCCCCCCCGGGGAATAGCATCCTCGTTGTTAAACAACACCAAGACCTCAACAAAACCATGAAAAAACAAACATACTGCCCATGGAGCTTTATAACTTAGCTCGTTGCATTATTTACAATGAATGATCTACTTAAAAACAAAACATGATGACAACATGACAATATAATAACCATACCGCATCTTGGAGCTTTATAACACAACTCATTATGGTATTTACAATAATCACATATACACATTTTCTAAACCAAAAAACAAGGAATACGATACCTGTATTAATCAACAAGGGAATCTAGAGGCTCACGCCTCCACCCTCCAAGTAATACCAAGATTCACCTCCTTCCCAGGAAGTCTAGAATCCATTATCACAGTCAAAGCTGCATCCTATATCCAACGCTACAATCCTGTGCCACTTGTCCCGTCAGTGAACAATTACTGACTCATTGTTCCAAGGCACACTTTCAATGTCCATCTGATTCCATCTGGCAATGCTAATGACCAAAAAAAATATATTTGCACCCTTCCCTTCTTTGCTACACAGTCCCTTGATAAATCCAGTCACCCCCTTTTGTGCAGTCACTCACCTTCCAATTTCCCTAGAATCCCCTATCCCAGGCGATCCATCCCTTGGAAAGGCTTCCTTGCATCAGAGGATACAAAACCAAGGAATATACCTGCCCCAAAACCATCATACCGATCATAGCATGCTCATGGAAATCAATGGACACTATTGGGTACGAGTGCCCCACAATGGCCCTGCTCCTGAAGCACTCTACCAACATACTATTGCATGTTCCAATTTCTTTTGCTGCTGCTAACAATCCTTGCAGTTGATTTCAACCACCCAATAGGGCATGTTCATGCATTCTTGTTCCAATCACATATTTTCCATTAGATCCAAATAAATTGAAATAACCTCAAATCATACCTCATTAGTATCTCGCCAGGAAGGTACACTTGTAATCTTGTTCACTTCTTGTCACAACAATTCAAACTAGCATATTTGACAAATCAACATGTATAAAAATATCACATAAGGTTAGCTCACAATATAACCATCAAATCATAAATCACATGTAACCATCATAACCAGAATCATAGATCACATATAATCATCATATACCATATTTATAAATCACATGCATGATAAAACTAAAATAGAATGTTGATACTTATCCTTTAATCAATCCTTAGCTTCTAATATTGTCGTTATTCTATATGCATTTCGGATCGGTTGCCACACCAGACAAACACCCAATGCCTTCTCCTCAACCATGTGCACATACAAATAGTGTGCATCACACACATCCATCTACACACGTCATACAAAACCATGCAATACATGCATCTGCACCAGTACCATATGTACCACATGTACATAGTACCACCTATACACTGCAACCACCTACACAATGTGTGCACAACATCACATGTACATGGCACCACCTGTACAACATGTACACAATGCCACATGTACATTGCACCACTGTATAACATGTACATAATACCAAATGTACTCAACATCACATGCACGATATGTGCACGAAACCACATATACATAGCATCAAACGCATGACATGTACACAACACCACATGCACACAACACCACATTCTCACAACACAACTTGTACAATCATGCACACAACACTATATGTACAACATGCATAGAACACCAGATGTACATAACACTGCATATCCAACATGTACATAGCATCATCTGTACACAACACTACATATCCAACATGTGCATAACACCATATGCACACAACACCACATATCCATCATGTACATAGCACCATCTATACCCAACACTTCATATGCAATATTCATACAACACTATCTGTACCATCTTGACATTCAAAAGCACACTGTCTCTACCAAGAAACCTTGCTCCCAGATTCTTAGCTATGCTTGTCTCAGCATGTCGTATACCACACTACTTTCATTTCGCTGATGTATCCTTCCACATTACCTGTCATAAACATATGCATAATACAAGTATAAAATATCAATTCATATCCACATGATACTGACCTCGTATATTTGTTGTGACTACTCTTCCCACTTGATTCCTCGTGAACCAAGAATTTCTTCATGCCATTCACCTGCATAAGAAATCATTCCTCCACAAGAATGATCCCTAAGAACCCTGTTAGAAAGTGACAACATACACACATACATATATAATCATTAGCATAAAACAATCATCATCATGTCAGACAACGACATACATACATACATGCATACATATATAAACATCAACATAATCATGATCATGACATAATTACCAGATAACATAAGGTTTAGGTTAAGATAAATTCCTTTTTCTGTTTACAACATGTACAACATTTAGAACAATCGTTCCCAACATAACCAAGGCATCTGACACCTCATATCCATTTAATTTACCTTTTCTAGTTACCTTTCACATGTTTGCACTGCCACCATCCATTTACCACTATGGACCAACTAGTCCAACCGATTGTTATAGTCTTACCTTCCACTGCGCTTACTCATGCACATAGCTTCATCTGAGTCTTAGCTTACATGTTGGGTACCACACGAATTTCCTCGAGCTCCCCTAACTTTCCTCTTTCCCAACCAATTCCCAAGACTCAAAACAAAAAAGGCAACCTAGGAAACAAATAAGAAGAAGATCATGAAAACCCATCACAATAATAAGACACTGCAGCAAAGTGGCATAGCCATGCACAGAAACTTGCAAAATCGCAAATCAAGCGCAACAATCACAAAATACCAAAAGCACAAGAATAACAATAGATACCATTACTCAATCCCCATGGTTCCCAGTGCTTCCAATGGAAAGTTCAACCTGAGCCTTCTTCAAGATTCATGACAATATCTCTTGCCATGCAACTCCCTACATTATACTTCCATAAACGCATGCTGTCAGTGCATAAATAAACATAACAATACATCAGCTACCTTATCTTGTCGTTCCAAGCTTGTTGCCTTGCAAATAAACACATCCACGACATCTCTCAAGGGACTCCATTTGTCTTGACAGATACACCTGTAACTAGAGACTAGCTAATATACCTGTCAAGTACATGTTCATGAATCTAGCACACATCCACATAATGTCAACAAAATCAAGGTTAAGAAGACTCCCTGTATGTAGAGCACTTATTTGTTTGGAATTAGGGTTTCCAAACCTAGACAAATAAATTCTTTCCCAATTCCTTTCTTTTACCTTTTTCCTTGCTGCAATCGAAGCTTACTATGTGTTGTCGCATCACCCAACTGTTAGTTATATAAACACATCAATTTTCACCTTGTCACACTAATACCAAGCAAATTTCTTGCAACTCCTCTCACATTTCAACCACATGTTCCACATATCAAGACAATCATATCTATCAATTTGAAATCAGCCTTTACCAGGGCTAACAATCATGTCGTAATCCATATTCAATTCATAGTCATCAGTCATAATACATAATGCTATAACTATCACCTATCATACTAAAGTACATGTCAGTTATCTCAACTCATATTTATTAGCACAATCATCTTAAAACAAGATCATTTGAACACATACTCATATTATGCAACTGAACAAGCATTCAACCAACTTGCAACATACCATGTTAAATAAATCAACTAGACGACATAATCAAACAGACAAGCACCAAATATACAACATAAGCAAACTCATACCTTTTTATGTCTCAGGGGAGGCTATCTTGTCTGCACAATCAATCTATTTAGCATGATATAACTTGAGAACATATCAACTCAAACATAAATAAGATCGTGATATCCAAAATATTCACTATATAACATGTTTACATTATAACTCATACACAATTATCGTTCACACATATGCAAAGTCAATCTAGATTAGTACAAAACCATATCACAAATATGTCTGCTCATACCTGAATATCGTAACCATAACCATCTGCATAGGCCAATCCAATTTAGCATGATACATACAACATCAAGGTATAAATTGTTTAGCCCTAATCATCAATCTAAACATCATTCTCATCAACAACATATAACATAATCATCAAGTTATCTAATATAAAACAACAATAGCAATGCATACAACTACAAGGTACTATCATTCTTGACTATCCGACACATGTGCATATAATGTTAGGTCCCTATACTACTAGTGTAGCCCCTTATTGTTATTAGTGAAACCCCCTTATTATATTGTTGTGCCCATGTAGTCCCCATATTGTTATTATTGTGCCCCATAGAAGCCCACTATTGTTGTTGTTGTGCCCTTACATTATTATTGTTATGTAGTCTCTGGTTATATTTTAACCCCTTAGACTCCTATACATAGAAAAGAGGTATTTTCATTTTTATCATTCAAGAATTGTTCATTTATGTGACGTAAAGGGGGTTGCCCCATCGAAGAGGCTAATTTTGAAGTCGTTGATCTATCTCTTTTGTCATTTGGTTACATAACAATAACCATTTTTATTCCCATAGTTTCTAATGGATGCAACATGTCATTTCATTTACGCATATGAATCTAACCAACAATTAGTAAGAAACACTAATAGATTCAAGTCATTCACACAATCTTCTCTTGGTTAATCAAACTAGTAATGCTGATAGATTCAAACACCATCAATGTTTTCTTTTTTCTTTTGCCACGAGAATTGAAAACACCATGTTTTCACAACACGATGGAATTTTATCATTATATTTACTATTATTTGTCACCATAGTATTCACATGCACTAGATGGATTTATGAAATATGTAATTAACATATTTGTTAAATATAATATGCAAACCAACTATCATCATCATAGAAACATCAATTCGTAAAGTGTTTAAACAAACAAGGTAATCAACATCATTTCATTACCACTAGTTCTAACATTAAGCTAGTATAATTATCAAATCATTCACTTTAACAACACTATTGTATCATGATCCAAGTTCTTTGTCACCTTCAAGAAATTGCATCATAGGTATGCATGGCTAAACCAATATTCACTTGTGCAATAATTTTAGTTTACTTGCGTGTGCATAAAAGCTTAAACAAAACATTGATCATTCAAAGACATTAATTTATCACCAATGTGTAATTGCCAATAACAATCATGGTAAAAATCCAAACATTCCCAATTCCACAATGTATTGCTACCAGCAAACCAACAATATGAAGTAAATTACAATAATCATTTGTTTACAACTTACAATAGGCTTTAATCAAGACCGATTCATGCATATAACTTTTGATAGTTAGTCATGCAATACTAACTATCAATGCTACCAACCATCTTAAATTCAGTCATGACAGGACTCAATATTCAATTAGCCATTATAGTCAAGTTTTACACTTTACTAATTTTTCATTTTTAACATCTAAATGGGTTCTTTCAATGTCCTTTAACATTCTATTATCCTATTGAAGGATAACCCCACCTTCTACATCCTTTAGTTATCATACAAAACAATACATGCATTCTTTATAAGCAGTGCATTGTAATTTTAGTCATGTTTTTTTAAATGAACCATAATCATTATTTTAATAACATGCATGCAAAAGTTTGTAATTAATCCTCACTATAACTAGTGAATTCTCATTTTTTTCATAAATGCAATAGATATTTTACTATCTTTTAACCACATCAAAATTCAAATGTGAGGAGCACAATTTTAAGGTAGACATTATCACTTACTATTATTTAATACATGCATTAATAATATATCACATGTCAAATGTACTCTACTACAATTAAGTTAGAATCATACCTGAGATGATTCCCACTAGCATCATACATCTACTTCCTTTCCGCTTAACTATTCCCAAAAGGTGTCGATGTTGCAACTGTAATAGCCCTAGGTTAAAAGTTCATGTAATAAAGTTAATAAAGGAAAAATAAGACCAAGGTCATGGGACATGTATTCCATGTTGAATGTTGAGAAAAACATCATAGTGAGTGTTCATTTGGTTTATTATGGCTAAGGGGAAATTGGCAAAGGCAATGATAAAGGATTTGAAAAGGTAAAGAGGCATTAATTGGCATTTTATTTATGAAATAAAGTAAAATAAGAGAAAAGGAGGTGAAAGTCAAAGGTTGCATGGGAGGAGGAAACTTAAGGAAAATTAAGGAAATTGAAGAAAATAGAGGCCTAAATGATAAAAAGGATTTTGAGGGTCATTTCACAACATTTTGTCAGTTTTAGCTTGGAGCTCTCTCTCTCTACTCTTTCTTCCATACTATTGCACACTTAGAGAATTCTTGGAGCAATCTAGCATTAGAGAAAGGAAGGAAAAGGAAGGAAAAGAAGGCAAAGGAAAGCAAGGATCAAGAAAGAAAGAGTTGGATCAAGAAGTTACAGTGGGATTACTTTGTAGGTGTCGAGTTGCATCTGTGATTCCCTTGCTAGTTTTGGCATTTATAGCACATGCAAGTGTGTATTTGGTTCTCTTGCTATCATTAACATGGGTTTTTTCAAGTATGACACTGATTTCAACTTTTCCTTGCTATTTTTGGATAGCCATGTTGTTACGGGGTTCTTTCATTTGGTGGAGCTTTGGATTTCCATATGGTCTTGGAACCGAGTGATGTGGTCTCAAGAAAAAACCCAAGGGCCTAGGAATCCCTTCACTGGTAATGGCATGATGTCAAGGTATTGGTGAAGAAATTTGGAGGGATCCAACCTTTTTTAGGTCCTAGTGATCCCTTGACCAGTTTTGGTGGGATTGTGGTAAATCCTCGTAGTGTATGCTTATTATTTGGGCCTGGGAATCCCTTAACTAGTAATTGATGGGATTGCAGTGAAGCTTGGTTGTGTAGGTGCTTGTTTCGGGCCTAGGTGTCCCTCAACCACTTTTGGTAGGATTTCGGTAAAGTTTGAGGAAGCCCTAGTTGTTTTGTTGTGAGTCCCACATTCATGCTTGGAATATGGCATGGGGGTGATTGGCTAAAATAAATATTTGGTTCAACCCAATCTATGGTCGGGTGATACGTGGAAGTCCCTAACTTGGTTGGATTTTGCAAATGTTAATAAGAGCTCTTTCCTCTTGTATTTTATGAGTAAATTTAATTTCTATTATGTGGCTTTGATGGTATTTTTATCATTTTTATTATTCCAGTTATATGTTGGTTATAAGCATGGTTTTATGAAAGATTCTAGTTATGGATATTAGAACATTTTGATCAGTAAATGAATGGTTATCAAATGCATGACTTAATAGATGTTATTACATCTATTGTGAGAGGGAATTAGACCTTCTTGATTATTCTTAGATAATTATGAGACCCCTATGTTGATATATGCATCTATGACCTATAGATTTTGTTGTTCCTCAGGAGACAGTTCCTAGCTATGGGGGAACCAATGCCCGAGACATTTTGAAATTGGATAAAAATAATTAAAATCAATGGATAGAAGGACATGCCATAAGTGCTTGCAAGCAAAGCTTCTTGTTCTAAAACCATAGCCTTCCAAAGAAGGACAGATATAGAAACTATGAGTTGAGAGTGCTAGACTAAAGGAATGGATTGAAGAAGAATAGAAAGCAGAGTTCAAATTAGGCACTTAAGAATGTGAATTTAAACTATTGCAGAAAGAATAATGCAAGAATGAGAAAATGTGAATGGAATCTTGGATGTGGAGCGCTTCATTAAGGGCTTCAAGATTAACTTTCATGAGTGCAATTAAGTAAATTCATTAAAAACTAAAATAAAGCACCAGTTGCAACCTACATTGTCCAAGAGAAGAAAAGACATATATGAATCCATGGTCACAAGGGAAAAATAGTCACCACAACTTCCCAATGTTGGAATCAAATTGCAATATATATTAATATTTCAAAGACAATTTATGTTTAAAATGGCATTCATGGGTCACTATTCCCTTCCGAACCCCACTAATGTCTCATTTCTGGTATTTTATTCCTGCCGCTAGCCATAACTGTCTAATTGTTATAATCAGTTTGAAATTGATTCTCAAAGAGTGTCCAAACTATCATTTCTTGAAAAGATTCTAAAAATAATAAAGTTGAAATGATAACTTTAAATATTATATAAATAATATATATAACATTATTAAATCTACTTCCTTTACAATGCTTCTCACATTAAATAAAATTAATTGCAAAACAAAAAGAGTAAGACCAAAGATGGACATGGATGGCATGTGGGCTCATTACTTGCAACAAACATTGATTTTTTGCAAAATTGTGAACTGCTCAAGGGGGCACTCCTAGTGGTTTTTGGAATAGGGAACTAGTATTGCCGTAACGAATAATAGTTGTAAATATTATGATGAGTGGCTTTAACTAAAACACTTATGGAGGGAATCCTTTACATAAATCCCATTTAGTTTATGTTGTCAAGGTTTTGTTGGTCTTGGCCATACTAAGTTGTGAACCGTTGATTGTTACATGCCAAATGTGCCCCCCAATTTGAGCCTTCATTTGGAAACCAACTGAATTTTTTGTTTATAATTCATGGTTTTAGACATCACTCGTCACTTTTTCACCAAGTTACATGGTTACAGGACTTTATTGTGGAATTATACCTCCAAATGTAAGGAACCTATTTCATTTTCATTTTGAGTTGCTTGAAAATTCATCTCAACACAATATTATCTAGCGTTGTGCACCTGTTAATAATATCTTCAAGTTGAGCACATTTCTGAGATAGTTGACTCAATTTATCTTATAGTGAGTTTGAACTGTGATATTTCATCCTATGTTTTTTTCAATTGTTTCGTGAACTTGTTATAGTTAGCAGCTAGGATGTGAAATGATACAAATGATTTCATGTTTTCTTCTCTCACTTCATTGGATTCTGCATGCGATAGCGATCAACTAACTCTTCACTATGCTCAGTCGGCCTCTCTTGCTACATGAAATCGATATAGAATGCATTTACAATAGGAAGAGCCTCTTGTTATGTATCAAATACTAGATAGTTATGCAATAGATATCTATATTCCTTTGTCCAGAATGTTGAATTCATGACAAACGAACTATTGTGTGAGAGCTCAATCGTTTTACACAACACTCTTTTGCTTGAATGCCCATAATAAATGACATGTTTTTTAGGTCTGATGGATTTTATATAGAGTGTGAACACTACATAACCACTTGCTGAGAGGTTAAAATATTTAGCTAACACATACATAGCATTTGCTGATGAATGAAATTCTCATTATACAAATCAAACTCCAATAGAATGAGTCATCCCCTATTTGTTGGATGCTTTTCTTCTGCAAAATTGGCCTTTGAAGAATTAATGAAATATATGAAACTACTCCCAATTTTTGGAAACTGTCCTCATAGAAGTCAATTTAGGTCCTCCTGCAAAAAAACCAGATTGCGAATTTTTGAAAAATTTCCCTATTTTCCTGTAATAAGAAACCAAAATTCACTTCTTGGGGTTACTCATGAAAATTTGTTTTCTTAATGATTGATTTCTTCAATTCGTTGTATTGTGTATGCTTCTTCCTTTGTACGTATCTATGAACTTAGAATTTGATTTTCAATTAATGAAATAGAAGCTTGGCTTGCTAATTCTGATAGAGTATAATGCATGACATTTAATAGCATATATATATGGTGTTGACATTTGATTAATTATATTCTCCACTTGTGACATCGCCAGACAGAATGTAAGCAACTGACTTGTCTTTCATGTCTCAAACAATGTGTGGAAATCCTAAAAATGCATGTATACTTTAATTGACATCAACTATGGTCAATGTCCACACATATTTCGACATACACATTTGTCTTAAGCCTTCGCATGAGGCACAACCACCTTTTGAAGTGTGATTTGGGGATTTTACTTTTATATCTTCTTGTAATCATAAATAACAAATATAGAAGCCATGATAACCACGATATAGTAGTGAACCTAGTAATCTATGACGTAGTTCTTCACAGGTGCTAACTATGCCATATAATAATAGCCAAGATGCTTCTTGTATGAGTATGGTAGGGTATATCCCACATTGTTCAAAGAGAGCACTATATTGATGTTTATAAGCATCAACAATCTTTCATCCATTTTACATGTTGAGCAGACCACTAACCCCACTATGGGCTATTCTCTGGATGCATTATATGTGCACTACCTTTTCATAAATTTGATAATGTATAATTGATGGAATTCGATAATATGTGCATATAGTGTTGGCTATGAACATTGAGCCAAGAATTTTAATTAAAGGGACTCACCCATTTTGGCCAAAATAATTTTTTATTTTTAACCAGAACGAAATCATAAAAATATAATATGACATCAAATATCCATCACAAACATAATAAATAGTCCTTTTAACATCATCCTTATCGTCTTCAAAAAATAAAAATGGTTTTTCTTCATGAAATTTTGCCTTAGAGAGAGGAGTAATGTTGTTACAACATCTTCACACCTTTTGATTTTGAAATATATGAAAAATAAATATTTTTCTCTACAAATTTGGTTCCTTGCTAGAATCCATTTTTTAAATATTTGGCATTTTAGCTGTGCCTAATTGATCCACAACATCTGGCTCCAACTAGGAACAAAGTTATGCCCGCAAAGTGCTGAGAAATGTAGACTAGTGGCCTCTGATTGGGCATGGAGTCAAAGTCTAAAAATTCTAAAACATAAGTCTCCCCAAAACCTGCTTCAGTTAGGATTGCCTCCTTTATTCTTGAACTGAAAAAACTAAACCAGAAATATTGTAACTAAAAATTCTCAACATCTAAGCTTATTTATGCACAACTCCTATTTATATACATGGTTTATTTCTTCAAGTCAAGTCAGCCTTCCAATGGTACTAAGCCAGCATTGGAGTGTTGGACCTTATGCCTGTATACTGTTGAAGTTCAGAGATTAAAACTGGCATGCACCATATAAGGGTATCAGACCAAGAACTTGATACATACCTCAGAAATGATATTTATTGTTGGTCAAAGAAAAATTCCATATAGTTAGTAGCAAGGTCATGAAATTGATAAGAAGAATTATTTTCTAAATCAGTAGTTTCAACATTTTGTTTGGGTTTTATAACAACCAATTCTTTGGCATAATCAAACCAAAATACATATGCTTCAAAATTGCACAACACTCTGTTCACTCTCTTACATTATTCTGTAGGTGCATAAAATTTGGAGAATATATCATATGTTTTTGTTCAAAAGTTTGGTGTTGTGATAATTTTTTTCCAGGAATTAGAAAATTTTGACTACTGTCATCAAAGTGTGAATATACATTGTCAATTTCAACAGCATTTCCTTTATGAAATACCATGTCAAAACCATTAGTTAACGTGTGAAGCAGAAAATTATCTATAAAAAATTTATTTGAAAATTTTAGAATTGGAGGAAGAATTTATATTCAAATCTAAAGATCATTTTTTGGACTCCTACTGAATCATTTCCAGATTAAGATGCAAATCTTAACATGGAAGCTTCCAAGAGGCCCAAATATTGTCCTCAAATTCTTGAGCATTAATGAACGCTTGCTTTAGGGTTTTGGATCCCCTCTCCCTAAGACAAAATGCTACATTTGGATGAAGGAATTCTAAGTAACATACTATGGTAGCAACCACGGGAAGGCAAATTTCTCTAGGTATGTTGAAGATTTTTTTTGAAATGCTCTATTAAATTCACTCACTGTTTCATTTATTCTCCTATGCATTGCATATAATTCAGAGAGATATTTTTCATGAGATTTGTGTTCACCTCAATACCCCACGAAGATATCTTGAAAACATTGCCACGAACTAATTGAACTTGCTTCTAAATGTTGGAACCATAGTTGATCTTTGCACCTTAATGAATGACAAAACAACCTAAGAGCCACATCTTCATAAATAATTTAAAATTTGTCCAAAAAGTACTCAAATTCTAAGACATGTTTTTCAGATCTAACATCATCATTCTCTCCATAGAAACTTGGCAAAAGTTTGAAGCTTTTCAAAGGATACTAATGAATAATTGTGGGAAGCTTTAGGGGATTAAAGAGTTCACTAGTTTTGAGCTGAAAAGTAGTGGTCTTCTTGTGAAGAAAAGTGGTGGCTTCCAAAGATGATGAATCACATTCTTTATATTCATACTTTGACTGATTATCTTCAGGAATTGTAATGCTACAATAATTTCTCTTCTCAGAGTCAAGAGATAAATTTTTCCCAACATCAATGATATAGGAAGAAGGGAGGCCTTATTTTTTCAACAAAGAATGTGGTTGATGAATCTTATAATATTCTAAGAACATAGAGCAAGAAACAATATTTTCGATGTGTAAGGGAAAGTAGACCACTGAAACAATGGTAAAAAATAAGACTTCCTATAAAAAAATCAAACTTTCATATCTGTTTTTTCCATGTTGCTTCCTCATTTTCTTGTCAACAAAATTTATTATCCAATAAATCCTTTGTCAATGGAGTCTCTATGTGAATAATAAGAAGCAAACTTTATATCCAAATATTTTTCACCATCAAGAAATAGATATCAATACCTAGGGAAAATAACTTTATGTCTCTGTTCCCCGAAAATGATGCTAAAAAATGTTGTAATTCTCGGAGATAGTTCCTCGCTATGGGGAACTAGTGCCCAAGACATTTTGAAATTGGATAAAAATAATTAAAATCAATTGATAGAAGGATAGTCCATGAAGACTTGCAAGCAAATATTCTAGTTTTGAAACCCTAGCCTTCCATAGAAGAATGGTCAGAGAAACCATGAGAGTTGTAGAGAAATCAGAGTTCAAATTAGGCACTTAAGAATATAAATTTAAACTATTGCAGAAAGAATAATGCAAGACTGAGAAAATGTGAATGGAATTCCTAGATGTGGAGCGCTTCATTAAGGGCTTCAATATTAAATTTTATGAGTACAATTAAGTAAATTCATTAGAAACTAAAATAAAGCACCACCTGCATCCTACATTGTCCAAGGGAAGAAAAGACATATATGAATCTTCGGTTAAAAGGGAAAAATAATCACCATAACTTCTCAATGTTGGAATCAAACTGCAATAAATATTCATATTTCAAAAATATTTTTTGTTTACAATGTCAGTCATCAGTCATTGTGCCCTTTCGAACCCCTCTAATGTCTCCTTTCTGGTCTTTTATTCTTGTTGCTAATCCTAACTATCTAACTACTGTAATCACTTGAAAATTGATTCTCAAACAGTTTCCAAACTACCGCTTCTTGAAAATATTCTAAAAACAATAAAGTTGCAATGATAACTTTAAATATTATATATATTATATATATTGTTGGGCCTTAAAATTGTCATTCACTTCCATTACATTTTCACTTATATTTCCATATTGTCACCTTCACTCCACCTCTATTTCATTACATTTACCTCCATTTCATTACATTTACCTTCCCATTATCATTATTGGGTCACATTTATGTTTTTTCAAACTTTATTAATTCTTAACATTTTAAAATGGATTTATGGTTAAAAATTAAAAAGTAATGTGCATATGGTTATACCTAACAAGTGAGATAAGATTGTTGACATGTGTAGGTCAAAAGGAAGCTTCTAAAAGACCTTTATGTGGCATCCCAAAACCAAATTCGAATTTGAGTGGAGAAGATCATGGGATCATAAGGATATGTGTCCCATTTCTTATTTGTATTGTAACTCTAAGAACACATGTGTCTTATCATTTCCTATTTTGATTGTAACTCTAGAGATATAGGGAGAGATTCATTGACTCTCATTAATCAGATAGCTTCTCATATTTTTGTATAAATAGGGTAAGTTTTCTCCTATCATGGGGGTAAAAGGAGGAAAAGAAGAGAAATAATTATAGATTGTTTTGTAACGAGGCTTGAGATGGAATGAGATGTAAAGTGAAAAGCTATTGATGTAATGAGATTAGTAATGTAGATTTCCATTGTGTAAAGTTGTGAGTTTATCAATAAATAATGTTCTTTTCTATTATTGAATTTTAGAATGTGAGTTTTGCGAGTTGGAATGCTGTTAGACAATGGAAGGGCCCCCATCAACCATGTGCATCCCTTTGCAAATTTGTAAGATTAATTAGTTTTTTTACTTTGATTCATGCAAATAGTTTAACTTTCCATTGCAAATATTAATTTATTTTTCAAATGTAGATTTACCTCACTATGTAATTTTTTTTTCCTAAGAGCATCTCAAGAAAGTAGTGTTTTCCCTATTTTCTAAAATTGGATTGCTTGAAGCATTAGAGCATATAGCAACTTAGTTTTCTTTCACATGTCTTTACAATGCTTTCTTAGATTCATCTTTACATTCACTGTCTAACCCTATGTTTTCCAAATAGCATCTCAAGAAGGTAGCATTGAACTATTTTCCAATATTGGTTGCTTGAGGCATTAAGGATAAATAGTGATTTAGTTTCTTTCCTTACGATTTTGTCATGCTTTTTAGACTAAACTTTCATCTATTGTGTAATCTCATGATCAGAAAGTCCAAGAAGGTAGTTCTTCCAATTTGGGTTGCCTAAAAGGCATTAGATCACATAGTAGCTGCAAGTTTTCCTTTCCATGATTTTATTATGCTTTCTTATATCACATCTAATGTATACTCAATTGCTTAAGTCATTTCAAGAAGATGATTTCGACATCTTCCTATATTGAATGTTCACAATAGTATTTGAGCATGCAGTAGATCATGGTTGCTTTTATATTGCTTGCTTTCTTTCATTTCATATAATAGGATTAATTTTATTTTTGATCAAGAGTTTTCAAGGATAGGATAAGAAGTGATTTCATTTTCATCTTATCAATGAATATAATTGTATTTAGAATAATGCTCTTCTTTTCATAAACACGGTGTCGACCTAGATTAGACTAACCATCAAGTTTCTGATTTGATTTTATGCAAATTAAGTTAGTTGAAGTACATTTCCTTTTCTTCCTTCTTAAAAATTAGTTCTTATATTAAACATCCATTAGACTTAGTTGATCATTAACACTTAACATCCATTAAAATCATTAGGAATAAAAAGAAAAACCCTCAAAACAATAGAAAAACATACTTAAAGAAGTAAGAAACAAAGTTAACTAAGCACATATTGTACACCACACTTCATCAATTTACTAACCCTGGTCGAATATTTATGTTAGCAATTTAAGCCATTAAATTGACTGAACATATATAATGTTATTAAATATTCTTCATTTACAATGCTTGTCACATTAAATAAATTAATTGAAAAACAAAAAGAGAAAGACCAAAGATGGGCATGGATGGCATGTGTGCCCGTACTTGCAACGAACATTGATTTTTTTCAAAATTGTAAACTACCCACGGGAGCACTCCTGGTGGTTTCCGTAATAGGGAAATACCATTGCCATAATGAATAATAGTCGTCGATATTATGATGGGTGGCTTTGACTAAACCACTTGTGGAGGGACTCCTTTACATAAACCATGTGTATTTTATGTTGTCAGGGTTTCGTTGGTCTTGGCCATAATACGTTGTGAACCGCTGATTGTTACATGCGAAATGTGCCACTTCGAGCTTTCATTTGGAAACCAATTGCATTTTCTATTTATAATTCGTGATTTTAGACATCACTCATAACATTTTCACCAAGTTACATGGTCTCATGACTTTATAGTGGAATTTTACCTCCAAATGTAATGAACTTATTTCATTTGCATTTTGAGATGCTTGAAAATCCTTTTTCAAAGCAATTTTATCCATCGCTATGTTGGGTATTTTTGCAATGGGAAAATACCAAAACTAAACATTAACTGAACACAGAGTCAATGTTCTGTTTTTCCTTCCTCTACTCCAAGATCTTTTGTGCACAGGGAAGCTTTAAAAAAAATTTACTGAACAGAGTAATGCACCACCATAAAATATTTCTATTCATTAAAATAAAATTACTGATACATATTCATCATCTTTCACTCAGAGGGATGCACCAAAACATTACAAAAGAAATTACTCTGTCTCCTTTGAAATTTTACACCACTGTGTGTAAAAATTTCATTTACATTCACTGCTGTGTGAAAACAAAAATTACAGGGATTTACAGTTTTACCTTTTCACTGTTGTGTGAAACAATTCATGGTTTTACATACTTGCCCCTGGTTTTTCTTCTTTCACTTCTTCACCTTCCCTCTTGCACTGCTGTGCGTTTTTACATTTCTTACATTATCAAAAAAAACTTTACACTGCTGCGTTTCACCATATGTCTTCAATACAATGTCTCACCATTTTCTAACATTACATTTCAACCCAAAAAAAATTCTTTTTGCACTTCTGTGCATTCTTCCCCTTTATGTCCTCAATACAATGTCTCACCATTTTCTAACATTACATTTCAACCCAAAAAAAATTCTTTTTGCACTTCTGTGCATTCTTCCCCTTTTTTTTATCGCACTGCGGATATGCATTTCATTGCATTTTCAACCAACAGAAATCACATACATTGGCAAAAACTGGACATTTTCGGTATGCGGCATTTTTGTCCTCTTTTTCATTCGCGCTCTCTTGCGCTACATACCATACTCCTGAACAACGAAAACTTACCTGGTCAACAGGCAACATAAAAAGGGCATATACATTTTTACATCCCATACTTCCGTGAAAAACAAAGATGAAATAAATTCTTCATCTACATCTACGAAAGCCATTTAATTTTCAGCGTGGCGAAAGCCATTTAATTTTCAGCATGGCGAAGGTCAACATAGTTATGCAATAGTTATCTATAGTTATGCAATACTTGAGCCAAGACCTTTTAATTAAAGGTGATTACCCATTTTGGCCAAAATTATTTTTTATTTTTAACCAAAAAAAATTCATAAAAATATAATATGACATCAAATAACCCCCACAAGAATAATAAATAGTCCCTTTAACATTATCCATTAAAGGTGATTACCCATTTTGGCCAAAATCATTTTTTATTTTTAACCAAAAAAAATCATAAAAATATAATATGACATCAAATAACCCCCACAAGAATAATAAATAGTCCTTTTAACATCATCCTTATCATCTTCAAAAAATCAAAAGGGTTTTTCTTCATGAAACTGTGCCTTAGGGAGAGGAGTAATGTTGGTATGACATCTTCACACCTTCCTTTTATTTTGAAATATATGAAACATGGATCTTTTTCTCTACAAATTTGGTTCCTTGCTAGAATCCATTTTTAAAATATTTGGCCTTTTAGTTATGCCTAATTGAGCTACAACAGATTTCATGTTCACCATGGGTTTAATGAAATGTTTGTCATCATTAGGATTATTTAGGTCAAGTTGTTGACTAAGTTTTGTATTAATGGATTTTTCCTTATGTCATTCATCATTTTTGAAATTTTTATCAAGCTTATGGTAGAGGTCTGGATATTAGCTCTGAAAATGTGGTTTAGATTCTAGGAACACGTGCTCAGAACTGGGAAATCTAGACTACAGTCACTGGGAGGAAAGGTTATCCATCCGAACGGAGATTGAAATTC
Organism: Pinus taeda; assembly: GCA_000404065.3. Taxonomy (NCBI): domain Eukaryota; kingdom Viridiplantae; phylum Streptophyta; class Pinopsida; order Pinales; family Pinaceae; genus Pinus; species Pinus taeda. Next base: position 34,187 of record APFE031430734.1, on the reverse strand, counting down.
GTTGGGTTGCCTTGTTATGAAAGTCACTAGGAGTCCAGGTCACTCAAAAAGTAAATTAACTCAAGTTTGTGGCACCTGGAGTGGTTGTTTGCTACTCAGGGTCCTATAGCTTCTGAGGAAGGTCAATAAAGTTTCAAGTTGTTGATTCCACTTCCTTAACTGTACATAGGAGGTTAAGTGATGTCATAATAGCCCTCAGGTCATGTTTACCTTGGGAGGCCGAGGAAGGTGGGTAAATGTGGGAGGGGTGGTTACAAATTGGTATGAGAGCGGGTTTCCATTCTCTTTGGGTGATATTTGATACCAATTACAGATTGGTATCAAAGCATGGTTCACTACTTTGATTACATGGGCAGAATTTTTGTGTCATGCATGCATGTTAGTTTTCTACTATATGTTTATTATTCATGCATTGTATATAGTCAATGTTATAGTTTGTGAAACCATGGATGTTATCCTGGATGATGATTAAGACGATGTCGGTATATTGATGGGATTAAGATTATACATGTCTCGTGCTAATCTAGACCAATTTTGCAAATGAGATAACCTCCCCTCAAATTCACTAACTATGTTAATTATGTTTATATTGTAGTTTAGCTGACATGGTATACTTGTAGGAAGAATACGATTAAAGATGACTAGAAAAATGGTGGACTACAATTCACGAGACTCCCGTTAAAGATCACATGAGTAGCCAAGAGATGAGCACTCTCTAGACCTAGCAGACACATTGAGAATTTTTAAGGCAGATATAAGAAGTTGAAATGCAGATAATGACAAGATCATTCAGTCACAAGAGAGACTTGCTAGGGCACAGGAGGAGCAAGTAGAGGTTAATATATTCATCCTACAGATATTTTTTAGATTTGCATAGACATGGACAAACACAAATCAGTTATGGACAGGAGGACAGGACTAATGAACCATATGCTATCATGTCTCATGGTGGTCATCGGTCGTATAGGGATGACATGGTCAAAGATGAAAGATATTGGATACATGTGATAAGGGAGGCAGTGGACATGAGTTCTAATTTAGTTTTGGTTTAGACAAGTATCATGGTCATCATTGTTATCATTCTTATAGGAGGAGTGAGAGGGGATATTTTCCAAATGAGTTTAATAAAGCCAAGCCACATACATTTGATGGAGAGTTGAAGAAACCAAAATATGCAGAGGCATGGTTCTTTGGGATGAAGAAATTCTTTGAGATGCATGATTACATAGAGAACATGAAAGCTAGGATATATATTTTTAGTCTAAAACTGAAATCAAACATCTAGTGGGAATATGTGAAGCATGTCAGAGACATCAGGGTAGAGGAGTTGAGTTGGCATGAATTCAAGAGACTTTTTAGGAAGAGGTACTTGTCATAGAGGTACTGTGATAGTAAAGTCACAAATTTCTATGAGCTAAAGATGGGATCGATGATAGATGAGGAGTATGTGAGTAAGTTCTTTAACTTGTTGAGGTATGTGTCATAACTTAAGGATGAGAAAGCTAAAGTTTAGATATTTTTTCATGGATTTCCATTAGCATTCAAGGATCGGATTGAGTGTGATGAGCCTCGATCACTAGAAGAAGTCATTGGGAAGTTGAAGCACTATTATGAACAATCAAAGCGTAAGCTGAGTCTAAGAAATCTTGGAATGGGAATGACAAACTAAAGGTAAATGGCCACAGGAACTGAACAAGGACTTAGGATACAAGTGAGAAAGATAATATTTTCCTTTATAAGAAGTTTAATGCAGTTGAGAAGGGACATGGGTCATAGCCTAGAAAGCAACATAAAATAGGTGATAGTAGGAGAGAGTTGTAGTGTTGAATATGTGGAAAGGAGCATCTCAAGAAGGATTTTCCATCATATCAAGGTGGTAGGCCTAATATCTACAATGTTAAGAGGGCACAAACAGTTGGGGATGTTGTGCAGAGCATTCCTTGAATCTATGCAGCATTGGATAACATGCAAGCAAATCACCATTCAGCTATTATTGAGATGGATGGTAAGCTTTATGATCAATTCATTTCTATTTTGATTGACCCTATATCTAATTATAGTTATGTTAACCCTGACCTAGTGTATAAGTGTGGTTTGAGAAAAGAAGCGTGTGTAGAGCCTTGGTTAGTGCAGTGGGTTACAGGTACTAAGAAAAGAGTTCATCATTGGGTAATATCTTGTGCATTTGAGTTGAATGGTATTCCTAAATCAGCACATGTTATGTAACCAGCTCACAAAATAGAAAAAAAGATATATCAACAACTTCAAAATCAACCTCTTTGAAGGGGCAACCTCCTTTACATTACACAAATAAAAAATTATTGGATGATACAAATGACAAACCTCATTTCTATATATAGGAGTCTAAGGGGTCACAATATAATCAAAGCTGACATAACAATAATAATATAAGGACACAATAATAACAATAGTGGGTGTCTATGGGGCACAATAATAACAATATGCAGACAATAGGGGCACAACAATAACATTAAGGGATATAATGACAATAGTAACGGGGAATCACTAATATTATAGGGACCTAACATGCCCATCTCCTTCAAAAAAGTGTTGTCCTCAATGCTTGAGTAGTTCTAGATGCTTCTATATAAAATTATCACCCTCCCATGTGGAATCTTCAGTGGGTAAGTTCTTCCACTTGATGAGATACTCTGAAATTGATCGATTTTGTAGCTGTCGATTTATTGTTTCTATGACTGCTTCAAGTTCCAATATTATTTTTCCTTCCTCATCAATTTTTGGAAATATTATTTGAACTGGGATTTTGTCACCTATAGGCTTCTTTAAGCATGAAACATGGTAAACTGGGTGCACTCGGGAAGCTGCAGGAAGCTCCAATTTGTATGCCATAGCACCAATATTTTGCAACACCTTGTACAGACCATAATAATTTTGTGATAATTTATTATCATTCTTAGCTTGCTTCAGGGACATATGTTTATATGGTTGTAGCCGTAGGAATACCCAGTCACCTACATCAAAACTTCTTTTTCTGCAATGTTGATTTGCCTATTGTTTCATTCTATTCTATGCCAAAGTGAGGTTATCCTTTAAGAGTTGGAGAATTTGTTGTTGATGCTCAATGTGATATTCCACTGCTTGAACCTTAGAACTTTCTCTTAAATATGATGTGATGGACGGTGGATGATATCCATAAAGTGTCATAAATGGGGTCATTTTTTCTATAGTATGGAAGGAAGTGTTATACCACCATTTAGCCAAAGGCAACCATTTGACCCATTGTGTCTATTTATCAGATATAAAGAAACGAAGAAATCCTTCCAAACATTTGTTTACTATCTTAGTTTTCCAATCAGATTGAGGATGATAAGATGAGCTATGAGTTAATTGAGTACCAACACAAGAAAATAATTTTGTCCAAAAACATCCAATGAAAATGGGATCTCTATCGGTTACAATAATCTTTGGATTTCCATGTAGCTTTCGAATTTTTTCCATAAATGCAGTAGAAATTGTATTGGCTTTAAATGGATGTGATAATGCACAAAACTATGCATACTTGGTAATTTTGTCAACCACCATCATCATGACACTCTTTCCTTTGGACTTGGGTAAACCTGTGATAAAATCCATTGAAACCTCCTCCCAACGTTGGCTTGGAATGGATAAAGGTTGTAATAGAACTGGGGTCTTAATTATTTCAACTTGATTTTGTTGACAAACCAAATATTCCACCATAAACTCTTGAATATTTGATTTAAGGCCATCCAAAAAAAATTCCTTCTTAACCCTGTGGTAAGTTTTTTAAAATCCTGAGTGCCCTCCTAAGGGAGAGGTGTGAAATTCCATAAGAATATTTTGTTTGATTTGGGAATTCTTACATAGGTATAAGTGATATTTGCACCATAACGAATCATTTTTCCAGCTAAATGTATCATATGTAATGGCATCTTGTTGTATCTTTTGAATGAGTGCCCACACTTCTTTGTTATTCTTCCATTCATCCCTTGATTCATTTATCCAATCTGGTTGGATAATAGAAATGGCACAAAGCAATTCTTCCACATCCTCATCCTTTCTTGAGAGTGAATCTACCACAACATTTTGCTTCCCTTTTTTGTAGATGGTTTCAAAGTCATAACCCAACATCTTTGTGACCCATTTTTGTTGCTCTTCTAAATATAATATTAGCTCTAAAAAGTATTTAAGACTATCATGATCTTTTTTTACCTTGAAGTGTCTTCCCATGAGGTAGGGTCGTCATTTATTAAGTGCATGTAGTATTGCCAGCATTTCCTTCTCATAAATATCTTTGTGTAAATACTTTCCTTTGATTGGATGACTTTCGAAAGCAATGGGTATTTCTTCTTGCATTAAAACAACACAAATTCCATTTCCCGGGGCATCACATCCCATAATAAAGTTTTTTGTGAATTTCGACATAGCTAAGATTGGTGCTTGGTACATTCCCTCTTTAAGATGTTCAAAGGCCTTCGTTGCTTCTAGAGTCCATGAAAATGCATCTTTCTTCAATAATGTTGTTAGAGGTGCTGCTATTCTCCCATAATTATTAACAAACTTGCGATAATACCCTGTCAACTTGAGAAATCCTCACAAGTGATTTATAGATGTGGGGATTTTCCATTCCTTAATGGCTTTAATTTTTCTAGGATCTACCTTAACACCTTCATGAGATACAATATGACCCAGATATTCCACCTCTTGTACTCCAAAGAAACATTTGGAACGTTTTGCATATAATTGTTTCTCCTAATAAGCGTTAACTATTGCAAATGAAACTTAAATTAGCAGCCACGTTAAGTGGCTTTATTTACCAAGTATTTATCGGAGATAAGGATAAGCTACAAAAGTGCATTAAAAGTAAGAAATATGAATTAAATAATTAATTAAATGCTAAATTGAAATAAAATATGAAAAATAAAGTACATGTGAAATATATCACCATGCTTGGACTAGTGTAGGATGAGGGTATGTGAAAAGGGTAAAACATAGGTAAATCGTTGTGGTTTATAAAGGGAAAAAGGAAAAGAATGGGGACAATTTAGGGGACTAACATCCTCCTATCTCTAAGTTGTTTTGTGTCCTCACACAACCTTTTACTTGTTTCAAAAACACTCAAATATTTGTGTGCTTCACTTCAATCCTATACTATAATATTAATGCGTCCCTGCATTGTTTTGGACTTCTTCTCTTTCATCTTCAATTTATTTTTTGCCTTCTTGAGATGCTTAAAACACTGTGAAGGTCAATACTTCCACACCTGACTTCTCTTTTCTGCCTCCTAACCTCCGCGGTCAATTATTCCTTACTATGTTGCTTATCATCCTTCTCTTTAACCATAAGCTCTTCTAAATCATGACCTTGGTGTTCCAACTCAGCTATACAACTACTAATATGAGAGACTTGTGTCTCCGACTCGTCGGGTGGAGGCATTTCAATACCCTGTGCTTCCTTCTCTTTAACTGTTGTGGCATGGGATTAGGGTACTTTGCGGCGATGATTTAATGGATGGGTAAGGTAATGATTTCAAATGGAGGACATAAAGGATCATTTTGCAAGGGGTGTAATCTTAGCCAAGCAATGGTTACATAATCCAAATCACCTTCATAATTCATTAAAAAAATACCTTTAGCATTCATTAAAATGATTAAGATTTCTAGCCATAAACACTTTGTACTTAAATAGTTTTCTCCCTAATTAATATATGATAACATAAAGTACTTAACGATCGAATGAAAATAGTTCTTTTAAATTTTCATAATAACCACTTCTTTATGACGCACGCTATATTGCATGGAAAGAAAAAAATGAATTATATCTCTAATAGGGTGCGTGCTTGCACCGATCTTCTTGAACCACTTATAATGTGCTACTCTGCTTGCACTATTGTATATTGTAACTTTCTTACACTGGTACAAGCAGAAAATCTACTGAAGAAAATAGGAAATTCTGGTAGAACATAGGTTGGACTTTAACATGACTTTCCCAATCATATGGAGGGTTTGCTTCGCCATTTCTTTGATGTTTCTAAGCACATCCTTTTTCTCTTTCTGCACTAGATCCTACAATAAGCTCATGGGGGAACAAAGAAGTGGGAAAAGGAAAAAAATTCAGAATGGGAAGGAAGTTTATTACAGGGATTCCAGGAACATTACCATTAAGAGGGCGTAAATAGAAGTGGGATAGGGAAAAAATCCAAGGGATAAAAGTGAGATTTACGAAATGGATAGGGTGAATTCAGAAGAATATGGGAAGGTAATCATTCTGGGATTGAAGAGTAAAACTGATGGAGAATTACAAAAATGAGATATGAAGAAAGGAAAAAAATTTTCTAGAAAGTCTACCTGCACTGGTGCAAGATAAAAATACTGCATCGAGAATTAAATGTTACTTGAATAAAAAATTTCATGCTAGTTACCCTAAACTTGTGTAAGGGTTGGTTCTGCTGAACCTCCTTCTTGGTGGTAGCTAGCACCTCTAAAGATCAAGAAACAATCTCCTTTTATTAGAAATTTTCGATCTTCGATATATATATTACATTTTTGTTTTTAAGAAGAAGAAGAGGTCATGTTTTCAATAGGTTGGTATTACCATCCATCATTACCGTCCCAAATTGTTGTTGGACTTGCTGTGTAAAATCCTTCTTGGCAAGTGGCTAAAAATATTTATTTAATCTATGTCCATTCACCAAGAACACTAAGCTCTCTTCGTCAATAGTTTTAATCTCTACCACTGATCCAGACTTAAACAGGAATGCAACAAATTACAGAGATAACCATATACACAAGATGCAGCGGAAATAATACTTCATTTCATTAATGGAAAATACTGAAATATGCTTACAACTAGAAATAGAAATAAACCAGCTGGGGCGATGGTAGCTTATCTCTGAGAAGAGATGTGTGGCTACATGCCTCTCAACTTTGTTACAATGAGGCTCGAAGGCCTATTTATTGTTGAGAAACAATGGAAAACCCTTCACATTCCAAAACCTAACCCTAGAAGATGAAACGCCAAATTGTGGGCCCCGTTTTTTGCGTAAGTTGGTACATCAACTTCCTGGGGTCGTGAATTGGTCGTGTTATATCCGTTTGATGCGCATGATAGCCCGTTGGAAAGAT
>APFE031430720.1:47519-68935 GCA_000404065.3 Pinus taeda | reverse complement strand
CTGTGTTAATGTGTGAATGCTCTTGATGTTTTATTGTTATTGATGCTGCTATATTGATGATCAACGTAGAGGAGCTTATGTATTGTGTATGCTTTCCGCAATAGTACATGATTAGCATAATCTCTGTTGAATATGTGTTAAATTATTCAAAATTTCTACAGACTAATGGAGGAATCCATTTGTATAAATAGGGGGTCTTAGAGCCTCAGTAGGTTAGCCAGTCATTAGTAGGATTTTCACACTTTTGTGCAGCACTTGTTCAGCTCATTTTCAAGCTTCCTTTTTGACAATAGTTCATGTAATGTGACTTTTACTTTTGATAATGGAGATGAAATAGTTTTTGAGATAGCACTAATCTCTTTCATAGGGCTAAAGATCTTGGGTTAGGGACCAACCCAAGCTGCCCAACACCTCTTGCTTTGTACTTATATGTTTTTACTTCAGTTCACAAGTTAATTTATGTTAGATAGATTTATTTTGCCTTGTTAGAATATGTTGCTTTTGATGGTTTGCATAGCTGCTTTTGTTTCAGTTGCTAAAGTATGTTAATACAGTGATACATTAAGATTCAAAAAAGGTAAATAACAGGGCCTGATCCCTTTTTTCCCTTTCTGGGATAATGGGTTGAGGTCATGGCACCATTGCTGCCACCAAAAACACAGTTTTTCTCTTCCATGCAATTTCTAGTGCGATGACTTGATTTGACAGTTAAATGTGTTGCTTCAGATTTAGTTGCCAAGATCATTTTCTATTTTTCCAATAGATCTCTTTGCATGCTTTTCTGTTCATAGGTTATTGTTCAATGTTTTCTATTTCTAGGTCAGGAATTAGGTTAACTAGAGATATTTTTGTTTTCATAGTACAACTAGTTTTTTCCGCTCAATTTTGATAAGTAGATGTGCAGACACCTCAGCTCATAATACAACCATCAAATATCCTACATCAACACATTTCTCACAAGTTTCCCCAATCATCCACAACATTTCACAAATCTTCCCTAATTTCTGCACTTTTTCCACAACTTCCTTCTCGCCATTTGAACAAATCCAATCATCATTTTCCCTCCTGATTTTCCTTCACAAGCTCTAGGCACCTTAACACATCCTTCTAGTCTTTAGATACCCTTTCCTACCATTTTTCCACCTTCAAGACCTCCAAAAATAGCTCTCGGCATCCTCCTATAGATCCTCTTATAGATCCCCTGCAGCCTCCTGTAGAAGTTCCTGTAAGTGATTTTTCGAAATCTGATTATGAGGGAAGTCTTTAGAAGGATACTAGGGGCTTCTTATGAGCTCTCCACAGCTTCCTTCACCTCTACAAAAACCAAATCCATCCTCCATCGCCACCAAACCTCTGCACAATCACGATCTCATAAATTCCAAGCATAATAATTTCACATAAAAACACTCAAAAAATACAAAAAGATGTTCTTTTCTTATTTTCTTCTCGGAATAGCCTAAATAGATGTGATTTACATTTTCAGTAGTCAATGGCACTCATTTCATTAGTTTCCATCTCTTTTTTGCAAAAGTGGGGTTAGTTGGAAAAATTAGGGTTTTCTAGGGTTTACATTACCTTACAGCCTTCTTTCTCTTTCTACAAATAGAATAGCCTCTGTACAGTTAGCTTTCTTTCATCATGGTTAAAATATTCTTTTGAGAATTCATAGAAGTTGGCTTAAGCTCCTAGTGATTTTGCACCAGCTGGCCAAGTGACAACCTGCAGTAAGAGCTAGTACTTGTGCATATAGCACCATCACTTCCAAGTTTGTTACGAACTACCAGGTTGATAAAAGAAGTAGGAAGCCCTAGGAGTTGCAGCATTATTGTTGTAATACTGGTACTCACCAGAAATGAGGGAAGAAATTGATGGAGATGGGAAAGAACAAAAAGAGGAAGAAGATAAGAAAAACAGAGAGGAAGAAGGCATTGAAACAGAAGGGGAAGAAAACGAGGAGGAGTCACCTAGGGTGTCTCAAGAGGCCCGTAAGAGGAATGAAGTAGTTGCCTTCACTGCTCTCAGCACCCCAGTCAAGAAAAAATGAAAAAGAAGGAGGAAAACCCCTCCATATTTCAGAACAATAAAGAGCACAAGAATCAAACAAGGGAAGCCATAAATATCAACAAAAATCCCTATTGAGATTGAAGGTTCCGCTACACCAAGGGACAGAGAAGCAATAATGAGAGATCAACTTGAGAAGAAAATGGATGGCTGAGAAAACAACTGCAAGAAAGGGAAAACAAACTAGCATGTATGGCTAGCCTCTCCTAGGAGGCCATCTAGAGTAGGATGCCAGCTAAATCCTATGCTCTTTACCTCAGAGAAGAATGGATGCAATTTTAGATTAAAACACCAGCACAAAGGGGAACTATGCAATTTTAGGACTACAGCCAGTTTATTGATCTTTGTGATCAAAGTACACTAGAGGATACGACCAAAATGGATGAGCTTTACTTGCACAACATGGCCCTCACAGAGACGAATGTTTGGCATCCTAATGCTGAGCTAGGAGATCTATAATTAATGGCTTTGGAATCATGGATGAACCATGAGGAGTCAACTACCGCAAAGGTGAAAAGAATATTGGCCATAGAGCAAAATGAACCTATTGTCATCATAGCTGAACAATCAAATCCCATGTCCCTAATCAACACCCATAATCTAATTGCAAATGATCCTCAACTGGCACATATATATCTTGCTACCCAAAAGCAAGCAATTTCACATTTTGAGGATATGTTTAGGTTGCTAGGAGATGATAGTATACATGCCTGTTTAAGGAGATGGAACACAATGCCACACAACTTGAAGACCAGAGAATATCACTCCTCTTAAAGGTTGAGAGAGGCACTCAACACGACACCTATATATAAGCAATCAATGTAAAGGTTGAAGGTCAATTGGATAGGCCTAAAACTCAGTCCACCACTACTCTTAGGGATGCTAGAAGGGAGAAAAGAAGAAGAGGAAAAGAGGTAGTGGGAAGAAGTAGAAAGGAAAGTAGGCTTCTATGAACAGGAAGAAAAGACCACAACAAAAGCATGGGATGTCAGAGAGGCTACCAGAGCCACGAAGGAGAAGGACATTGACTAAGTTGCTCAGATAATTGCAACACTTTCAGTAGGGGGTGATGATCAACCTCATATTTGGGTAATTACATGGGCCTTAATTCACCTCCTAGCTTAGTCAAACGAACTATTCTCACAACTTATTGCATACTTTTGATTATATTTTGTGTATGAGATGAGTTAGAGTTAGATATTTTGCTTGTGGTATAATGTGCATTAAATGCTAGATTAAAGGATAAAAGAAAGGAATTTTGGCAAAGACCTTGGTAAAAACTCGAATGGGACAAGGGAGAGGAATTATAGGAGGTAAATCCTCCTCATTTACTACCCCTCCATTCGAATATTCCTCCATCAGCTCGGAGTGAAAATAGCCAAATCATGAGGAATAGAAGGAATCCAAGCAAGTGAAGGTTAAAGTACCAGTTTATCTCGAGTTTGGGAGCTAAGCCTCCCTAATTTTAAGGAAGTCATTGGAGACTTCAGCTGTATAAGTAGATAGGCCTAGGATCTCAGTAGGATTCAGACTTTGGATCGAAAAAATCTATTTTTTATTTTAAAGCTGCAAGACTTGTGACATTTTTTGATGTAATCCTTTGTTTTGGTAATAAGAATGAGTTTTGTTTTGAGCCAACACTAAGTTAATTTAGAGGGCTGAAGCTCTTGGGTTAGGGCCCAACCCTAGAAGCTAAGGATCCTCTTTATTGTACATGTATGTTAGCATAGATTCATGGTTTAATAGGTCATTTTATTAAGCAGCTGCATTTCCATTACAACAGGTTAGCACATAGATTCATGGTTTAATCATTCATTTGCTTAAGTAGCTACATTTCCATTACAACAATGTAGCACATAGATTCATGGTTTATTCATTATTTTTCTTAAGTAGCTGAATTTCCATTACAACAGTGTATCATAGATTGTTGTGTTTTAGTTTGCGTATGTTTGTGCCTTTTTCTTCAATTAGCAGGTTAGCAAGGATTATACCCATATATTTCCTTTCACAACAACCCTGACCAACCACCGTCAACCGCATGTGACATAGCTTCTTCGTATTCATTTGAAAGTTTGATTTTATGTCTTCCAAACCTCCACCATCGATTTGTCTAGCTTGATCCAATGGCTATCACATTGCCTCAATACTTTATGCCCTCCAAATATCCACTGTAGCTTGATCCAACGGCTATCGCGCCATCTCAATACTATATGTGCTCCAAATCTCCACCATCAATCTATCTAGCTTGATCCAATGACTATCGCATCATCTCAATACTTTATGCACTCCAAATCTCCACCGTCAATCTATCTGTCTAGTGGATTCTTGCAAGGTCGATATCCACCCGAGAGCACGTGAGAAAAATGGTTTCCTCGTGCTACGTGTCATCTAGTTAGGCTAATCGCACAAAATTTTGAAATTCCACTTACAACTTTGAGGGCATGCAAGAAACCACTTATCGCCTATGTAAACATGCTCCATCATTCCACACATTTTCTACCCTTTTGTCGCCATTTGACTTGATGTGATCCATCCATCTATTGACTTAAAATCCCCCGATAAGATATATGCCGCTCATACTCCATTAATCTTATTCGTCCATCTATTCAGTCAATCCACTATGGTAAGATCTCAGACATTCGTCTTCTATTAAGCCTATCCATCCATCTATTTAGTCAATCCACTGTGGTAAGATCTCATCCATTCATCTTCCGTTAACCCTGTTCGTCCATCTATTCACGTAATCTTCTGTGATAAGATCTCTGCCACTCATCTCCCATTAATACTGCTCCCAATCGATCCAATGGTTCCTATGCCCTTCTTCAACGTTACATCCTCCTTTCATTGATTTCGATCTTTGCTTGTTCTTTCGCTTGACTCCTTGCATGCTTGATTTTACCAAAACACCAAAAATGCAAAAACAAACTTAGTTTAGTTTCCTCGCTTACACATTAGTTTGGTTTGATGCTCTTTACTTCTATAACTCAGATAGCAGCATTAAGTTATTATTGATTGAGAAATTCTGCTTAGTTTAGCTGTTTAAGTGGTTAATTAGGATATGGTGTGATTTAGCATTACATGTTGTTTTCTTCAATACTGTAGTAGAGTAGCTCTCTTATAATAGATTTTCTCTTCCTCCATCAAAGAATCAAGCTTCTTTTGACTATATAGAAGTATAGCTTGGAATTTATCGGGTCTCTCACTAGATGACAAAGTGACAACAAGCAGGACCTTCACTTCTAATTGTGCATATAGCACTGTCACGTCCAAGTTTGTATGAATCCTAGGTTGATAAGTAAAGTTGGTAGCCCAGGAGTTGCAACATCCTTTCTTCAATACTGGCGCTCATCACTTTTGGGCGTCGTTGTCGGGGAAGGTTTCTGAGTAGAATGTGAGTTCTTCTTTCTTTTCTTCTATTTCTAGTCTTCTTTCTTTTATTTTATTTCTGGTCTGCTTTATTTTCTTCTATTTCTAGTCTTCAATTCTCTTCCATTAGTTTATTTCTGCAAAAGTAATCTAGTAGATTCCTTCTTTCAATTGTCATTATCTACTTTCCTTTCTATTTCTGCAAGTAGAATTTCAATTCAGCTAGTAACTTTTCTTTTTGTCAGTAGTTTTCATTCAATCAGCAATTTCATCTCTACAAAGAACTTTGCAGCTTAAAAAACAATCTTACAAAAACCAACCCAAAAAGATTTCCTTTCATGCCTCGTAGGAGTAGGGATAATTTAGGGAGATTGTTGCCAAATACCCCCACTAAATCCAACAACCAACCTTCTCTCTTCTTCGATTGTTGTGAACTGGAGGAACCTTTAGGGGAGTAACCTAACATATTTGAAGAACCTATAGGGGAAGAATAAGAAGTACAACCAATTCCTACTGAACCAATGGCTGAAAAGCAAAATGGCAGAGGAAATAGAGAGAGAATTGAGGGTGCCTCCCCACCATGGAAACCAATGGGGACACTAAGATGAAGAATATAAGCCCCTCTGCTCTACCTCATTTCCATGGCTTGACCACAGAGGGCCCTTAAACTTTTCTATTTGAGTTTGATATTATATGCCGAACCTATGACTATATAGATGATGAGCATGTTGGAAATACTGGGGGGGTGAATCAATATTTCTTTTTCAATTATTATTTTACCAGTTTAAACATTTATATTCAGAACACAAGACGAACAACAAGTATCAATGTTGTTATTAATATAAACTTTTTTTTAAAATAGATACAATATATAAGTGGTTGCAATCCATTGCCAAGCACCAACTTGGACTTTTGTGAGGCTCCAACCTCTAGAGCTCGAAATCTATTTCACCAAGGAAACAATATTGGACTTAGGAGCACCAACTCCCATGACTTCAATCCTTCCAGTTCCTGAGATGCCAGTCACAAGGAAACCAGTCTTTCGTTGACCTGAAATAACCCCTAGGTGACCTCACAAAATTAATGAAGGCATTATAGACTCATGTGCTAGTGTGTGTTTCTATGTTATTTTAGGCAACAGATCGATAAGATTTCAAACTATACAAACACTTGAAACAGTAAGAGATCATAGTAAGAAAAACAGAAACACAACAAAATTTAATAAGGAGTTCACCCAATCCTCCTGGGCTATGTTTCCTGGTCCAGCTTTCAGTGGTGGCCTTTTTATTATGTTTTTAAAGCATAGTCTTACAATAAGGAGCTCAATCTTAGTCTCATTTGACAGAGGATGATTAGTAGGATGGCACTTGGAATTACCAAGTCCTTAGAGTACAAAGACTCCCCTTACTGAATTTCAACTTTAATTGGTCTTTGTCTGCTCGATGCTGCCCTTACTCTAATGGTCAGCTCGACTTCTCTGTTCTCTGTAATTTTACCTTTCCTTCTATGTTTCTTGACCTTCGGCATCTTCACTACTTCTATACCTCACTATCTCTCTTTGTCTTGTCTCTATTAGTTCATGGCTTTAAAGCCAGTTCATTTCCTTGACTATTCGCTCCATCTTCCCAACTCTCTAAATCGCCTGCCTCTATCCGCTGGGACCACTTGTCTTCCTACGAACTGAGTGTCGGTTATTCCTGAATGGTCGTTTTTTCTGTTATTTCCCAGATGCTTGCAAAACGGATCCTTCTGTCGAGTCATTGGTCAAATCAGACTTCAAATATTTTTGCACCATAGCTTATTTCTCCTTCGGGTCTCGTCATCCATCTGGTTTAACCTTTTCCATTTGATCTGGATCCCCCAGATCCTACAATCTTCGCTTATATCGCGTGGTTGGGTTGCTTAACCGTTAGTCTGTGATGGAAGAAATGTTTCTCTCTCCCTACTGTACATGCATCACTCGGTGTATGGAATCGCTCGGTCACTGGAAAAACCCACTTACAGCCCGAAATGCCTACGATATTCTGCCGGTTTTAAGCATGGGACCTGCATGTCTGTTTTAGCACTTTCCCAAGGCTTTCTAGTTTCCCTTGTGATCTAGTGCTTGGGGCTTTTCCTTTTCGAGGGATTTGGCCCAGCTGTCAGAAACAACCTCCATTTTTGGGTTTGAGCTTCCCAACTACCATTTTTGCATCATGCACAACCTCCATGGACCAACGGTCAACGCGCTTTGACCGAAGGTCCTCGTTGCTCTGTGTTGGCTACAAATTATCATTATTAAGAGGTTATTTCTTATAGATATAAGATTTCTTGAAGTCTATCATCCGTTCCTAAAAATTATGAAATTGATTGAGGATCCAATTTGGATCACGGCCTTCCCACTGAAAAAGCTTTTGGACCACCAAAAGTTGGTTTTCAAGCATCGACTAAGTGAGGATACAACCTTCTCACCTATCCAATCTCTATCCATTTTGCACTGCTTGGCTTTGAACCTCTGAGCCCAACTTTGAGGTACTCAACATCTCCCCTGCACATCGTTCTCACCTTCCTATCCAGAACTACATCTTCCTGCAATTCATTAAGATATTTGGGTTGCAGGTCATCAATAGAAGGCAATTGACTCTGTTTTTCAGGATCTTCAATTAACAGAGGTTCAAATAGTCTCAAGCTATCTGCATTAATGACTGAGTAGATGTGCATATAAGCTGGAAAATCAAGGCAAAAATCATTCTCACCAATTTTCTCAAGGATCTTGAAAGGTCCATACCTTATTGGTTTCAACTTTTTACTTTCACCTTGCATCCTGTCCTTACTGATATACAGCCAGACTTGATCACCAACTTGGAAACTATGATCCATCTAATGATTGTCATGCCTTGCCTTGTATTTGGCCTGGCTCTTTTCCAGTTGTTATTGTACTTCCTGACGAATCTCTTGGATCTGTTCAATGAACCTAGTTTCCTTATCCACATCATTGTGTCCCTCAACTGTTGTGTCCTTACCAAAGACAAAATCCAAGGGATACCTTGGTGTGAAACCAAAATAGGTCTCAAAAGGAGATCTCTATGTGGAAGAATGTTTGGCTTGGTTGTAAGCATGCTTCACATAACACAAATGTTCATCCCAAAGCTTAGGATGCTTGCTGCAATATCCCCTCAGCAACTGGATCACTATATTTTTGACTACTTCTGTCTGGCCATTGGTTTGTGGATGGAAAGCTATGCTTTTTTCAGTTTGGTGTCCATCAGTTCCCACAGACTTGACCAAAACTTTCCCACAAATTTGGTGTCTCGATCAAATATAATCGAAGTGGGTAATCCAAAATGAACCCATACATGTTGAAAGAATAGTTTTGTAGTTTGTTCAGCTGTAATCTGTTTATTACAAGGTATCAAAATACGCATTTGCTGAACCTATCCACAACAAGATATAGATAATCATGACCTTTCCTAGATTTAGGCAGTACTCCCACAAAGTCCATGGAAACACTTTCCCAAGGATGAGAAGGAATTGGTAATGGACTGTATAAGCTTAGTTTTCTATTGTTGGGCTTGCTTTTAGCACACATAGTACACCCTCTTACATATCTAGAAACCGTCTCGTTTAGTTTTGGCCAATAACAAAATCTTTGCAGTTGTGAAACTGTTTTACTTACCCCAAAGTGACCTGATATTAGAGAAGTGTGTGCTTCTTGAATTATCTTTACTCTTTCAGTTTGTGGAATGCATAGCTTCCAACAATGATATAGGTGTCGATCCTTAGTATGATAATCCAATTCTTCTACTCATTTACCTTAACTTAAAGTTGCATATACATCTTTAAAGTCTATATCTTGAGCATATTATTCAAAGTAGCTCTCATGCAACACACAATTATGCTTAAGTATAGTAGACACATTTATAATGGGTCTAGATACCATATTTGCAACTTTATTGTGCATGCCCTTTTTATATCTGATGACTAAATGATACTGTTGTAGAAAACCCATCCATAAATAGTGTCTTGATTGCTACAACTTAGTTTGGGAGTGTATATATTGAAGTGGTTGATGATCAATATGTATAACTGTTTCTTTTCCCATTAAGTAATGTTTCCACTTTTTCACACTCTATACTAACGCATACAATTCTTTATCATATGTGGGATAGTTAACTACTGTAGAATCAAATGTCTCAAAATGATAACATATGTGTTTACCATGCTGTATCAACACTGCTCCCATGGCATTGTCACTGGCATCCATTTGGATCTCAAACGATATTTGAAGATCTGGAAGTGCTAGTACTAGTGTTGTACTAATCTTTTCTTTCAAGGTGTCGAAGGCTTTCTGCTGTTTGCCTCCCCACTGAAACACGTTGTTCAATCATGTTAAAGCATGTAAGGGAGCTGCAATTAAGGAAAAGTTAGAAATGAACTTTCTCCAATATTGTGCTACTCCTAAGAAGTTCCTAACTTCTGTAGAAAATTTGGGTTTAGGGAATTTTACAATGACTTCCACCTTAGAGGGATCTATCTTCAATTCACCACCCCTTACTATAGGTCCCAAATAATTCAAATATGTTTTTCCAAATTCACATTTTGAGAGTTTAACATAAATTTTCTCTTTTCAAAACATCTAGTGTCTACTTAACATGCTTTAAATGTTCTTCCCATGTTTTGCTAAATATCAGAATGCCATCCAGACATGCAATAACAAAATCATCAAGAAAAGGTCTGAGTACATCATTCATTATTATAATGAAATTATCAAGAGCATTAATTAAGCCAAAAGGCATAACCAGCCACTCATACAATCCTTGCGTTGTTTTGAAAGTAGTCTTCCATGCATCTTGTTCTGCAACTCTGACCTGATGATATCCACTATGCAAGTCTAACTTGGAAAAATAAACAACTTCTTTCAATTGATCTAATAGATCATTTATGCGAGGAAGGGGATAATGATTTTTAATTGTTATCTTATTTAGTGCTTAGTATTCAATGCACATTCTCCACGAGCCATCTTTCTTTCTCACAAAAAATGATTGGAGATCCACATGGTGATGTGTTAGGTCTGATGAACCCCTTCTCGAGAAACTCCTACACTTGCTTCTTGATTTCTGCATTCTCTAGAGCCGACAACCTATACATTCCAATGTTAGGTAGTGGAGCATCTTGCTGCAAATTAATTTCATGTACTATTTCCTTTTTGGGTGGTAGACCTTTAGGTTCTTGAAACAAGATATCATACTCTGAAACAAATTTTTCTAAATCAGCTTGGTGTTTAGCATCACATCCCTCAAATACATTGGTTTTATCAAGTTTCTTTTCCTTTACAACCATCAGTAAATATTTTTTGCATGAATTTATAATTCGTTTCATCTACCCTGAGTTTATGAGAGTATAATTATTCTTGAGCTTATGAGCTCTTACAAAGTATTGGATTCCATCTTTAACAAGTAGATGCTTGTTCTTAGCTCTATAGAAAATAGTTTTGTTGTCATACAAGTAACGACTTCCTAAAACAATTCCACATATATCCAAAGGAATTATGTCTAACTCAACCTCATCTACAAATGCTGACCCAAAAGAAAATTTAAGTTTGCATTGTCTAGTCACTTGTAGTTGTGATTTATCACTTAACCATCCTAATGGATATGGTTTGTTGTGAGGTGTAGTCAGTAAACCCAAATTCTTTACAATTGCTTCAAAAATTAAATTTACTTGTGAGCCACTATCAAACAAAGTATCAATATTTTGATGCTTAGGAATAACTCAAATATGGAAAATCTCATGTCTTTTTCTCTCATTTTCTTCATCAGTAGTAGATTGTGCAGAGTTACTAGTAGATGCTTCAGAATTCTTACCTTTTATACCTATGGTTGCAATGGTTATTTCATCTCTTGAGTCCGACCCCAAATCTTTACGAATAGCTGCAGCAGTCTTCTTCTTCTTGCCCTCGAACTTCTTAGGTCTTAGCTCTGAATGCAGAATCCAACAGTGCTCATCATCATGCCCATCCTTCTTATAGTGAATGCATGAACATTTTCTTTTCTATGTAGTGTTGGCCTTCCCTCCTTTCCATTTCTGTTTTCTTTTCTCCTTATTCTTTCTTGCAGTGGATTGGGATGATCCCCCAACTTTTGGGTTTCCATTCTTTCCTCTAGCTTTTAGATGCGTAGTTTGAACAGATACCTCATCTATACTAGTGGGATTAAAAATGAGGATAGTGTGCTTCATGTAGCTGTGTAGACCACTAATGTACTTCAACATAGTCTTAGGTGAGTCTAATGAAATTCCTAGAATCAAAGCTCTCTTCCTAAATTCTTGGGTGTAACCTTGTACACTTTTCCCTTTCAATTGTCGAAGTTTGCTAGCACATCATTGCTTGCTGCATGTAGGCCAGTGGATAGAAATGCTTTTTGATTGCGGAAACAAATTCACTCAAGACAGAAAGACTCTTACCATGTCTCTTCATGTCAGCTTGGGTCTTTCCTTCCCACCTAACCAAGGCAGTGCCTCCAAGGTGTAGGCTGACCAGCTAAATATTGCTCTTGTTTGAATCAATACCCTGCACTCTGGAATAAACATCAATTTGTCTGATCCAATTGTCTAGATTTTCTACATTCAACTTTCCATCATATATTGGTAAATCAAATTTAACATCTAGTTTAATCAAAGATGTCTTCTTTTTATGTTCAGGGCTATTAGGAGGTGTGAGAAAGCTTTCTTCTTTCCCTTTTCCTTTTGATTGGTCATGGAGGAGAGACTCTTCTTCTGCTTTATCTTGTTTGGAGCCTGATGAATCTTCATCTTTATGTTTTCTAAAGTCCTTATACATTTCCCCTACCATGGACCTTATGGCCAGGAAACTATCTATAAATTGAGGGTCTGGCCCCACAGAACCTTCCTCTGACATTGTCTTCTAAGGATATACTCTTCCAATTCCAGGATTAGTTTCGACCAACTCTCCCTCTCCTAATTTCACCTTTGATCTAGTTAGCATTCAACAGCTAAATCCAGCACAAGCTTGTCTAACCTTACAACCTATAGCTCTGATACCACTTGATCTGAAATCACCCCTAGGTGACCTCAAGAAATTAATGAAGGTACTATAGACTCATGTGCTAGTGTGTGTGTCTATGTTATCTTAGGCAACGGATCGGTAATATTACAAAATACACAGACACTTGAAACAGTAAGAGATCACAGTAAGAAAAATAGAAACACAACAAAATTTAATAAGGAGTTCACCTAATCCTCCTGGGCTACATCTCCAGGTCCAGCTTTCAGTGGTGGCCTTTTAATTATGTTTTTAAAGCTGAGTCTTACAATAAGGAGCTTAATCTGAATCTCACTTAACAAAGGATGATTAGTAGGATGGCACTTGGAATTCCCAAGTCCTTAGAGTTCACAGACTCCCATTACTAAATTTCAACCTCAATCGGTCTCTGTCTGCTCGATGCTGCCCTTACTCTAATGGTTAGCTTTGCTTCTTTGTTCTCTGCAATTTTTTCTTTCTTTCTGTGTCTCTCATCCTTTGGCTTCTTCACTGCTTCTTTGCCTCGCTGTCTCTCTCTCTATCTTGTCTCTTTCAGCTCACGACTTTAAAGCTAGTTCATTTCTTTGAATGTTCGCTCCATCTTCCTGGCTCTCTGAATTTCCTTCCTCTGTCCATTGGGACTCCTCTGCCCTACATCATCATTGCTACATAATGCTTTGTAGAGAGGTGGCCACCTATCTTCCTGCGAACTGAGTGTAAGTTCTTCCTGAACAGTCATTTTTTCCATTATTTCCTAGATGCCTGTGAAATGGATCCTTCTGTCGACTCATTGGTCAAATCAGACTTCAAATCTTTATGCGATGTAGCTTATTTCTCCCTCGGGTCTAGTCATGCATTAGGTTGAACCTCCGCTATTTGATATGGATCCCCCTGATCCTACGGTCTTTGCTTATATCGCGTGGTTGAGTTGCTCGACGGTTAGTCCGTGATGTAAGCGGTTTTTCTCTCTCCCCACCAGACACGCATCACTCAGTGTATGGAATCGTTGAGTCACTGGCCAAACCCACCTACCACCTGAAATTCCTCTGATATTATATCAGTTTGGAGTGTGGGACCTGCCTGTCGGTTTTATTGCTTTCCCATAGTTTTCTAGTTTCCCTTGTGACCGAGTGCTCAGGGATTTTCCTTCTCGAGGGGTTTTTCCCAGCAATACGCCATTAGCACTTTGCACTAATCGCGTATCAGAAACAACCTCCCTTTCTAGGTTTGAGCTTCCAAACTGCCATTTTTGCATCATTGCTAGTCTCCATGGGTCAACGGTTGACGCACTTTGACCGAAGGTCCTCGTTGCTCTGTGCTGGCTGCAAATTATCATTATTAAGAGGTTAGTTCTAATAGCTATAAGATTTCTAGAAGTCTGTCATCCATTCTTAACAATTATGAAATTGTTTGAGGATCCAATTCGGATCAATCCTACTTCTGAGGCACCAATCCCAAGGACTCCAATCCTTCTTACTTCTGAGGCACCAACTGCAAGGGTTTCGACCCAATCTTGTCAAGGCATGTTTGATAGTAATGTTTTGCTCTTAGAACTCTTCTTTACTGAGTTCTGTTTATTTACAGCTTCATTGTAGTCTCCATGCTACAACATCAATGACAACCAGTCTTCTTATGAAAGAGTCTTTAGAACTCTCCATACTGTTCACACAGAGTCTCCAATAGATAACCTCTGATAATGTCTCCACTTAGCTTTAGTGAGTCTACTATTAGCTGCACTAATCTCTGCATAAGAACCAACTTCTGTTGAAGCATATGTTCTTACTGTCACATTAAATCCTTTAGCATAACTACTTCTGTGCTGAGTACTTCTCCCTTCAAACAATCTTAGATAAAACTCTATTAATTGCATCATAGAATTATTCTTCAAACTCCATTGTACGCCTGATTAATTCTTTCACAGGGTAACACTATTAGCTAAGAAGCTCACCCTTCGAATCCTCCTATCCTGTTGGTCCTTCGGCCCTTTTTTGTTCTGCTAGACCTTGTAGTTGTCTCTGTTTTCTCCCACTTATTCAACAACACTCAATTTTTCTTGTTCTCCATTTTTGTATCTTCCTGATGCCTCTAACTGTTAGTTTCCTCTTTCCGCTGGCTCTTTGACTTCCTCCTCGGTCGCTATAGTTTCCTCTGCCTTGCTTGATCCTTCAGCTTCCCTCCTTGGTCATTGTGGCTTCCTCTATCTCTTCGTGCTCACCAACACTCCTGGGACACATTGATTCAACGATGAGGACTGAATACATAGAGAAAAGCTGCTACATATTAAAACTGTAACAGAGCCCCTTTTTTTATGATAATAGGCATACGCAGAACTTTATTTTTTAACGGATAGACTGTACCAATCAGGACAGACCCACATGCCACATCATAATCATAATCGCAATTGCCATGATTCAGCCCATTGAACTATCATAACCATTATTCATGCATTTTGGCCTTCAAACCCCGCGCAATATAATTATTGGAAAT
Organism: Pinus taeda; assembly: GCA_000404065.3. Taxonomy (NCBI): domain Eukaryota; kingdom Viridiplantae; phylum Streptophyta; class Pinopsida; order Pinales; family Pinaceae; genus Pinus; species Pinus taeda. The sequence continues at coordinate 54,003 of APFE031430720.1, read as the reverse complement.
ACACAAGAATATATGAAAAAACTTGACTGAATGCTTTAGGCTGGACTTCAAGTTCCTTATGCCCGCATCTATAAACTTTATCGGGTCTACTTTGTAATCACAATCAGTAGTTGTAGCTTCCAGAGGTCCTGTATAAGTTAAGTCCACAACATCGCCGATGGCCGATGGCCCTACTGGACGCGATATTGTATTGCATTATGTTATAATTGGACCATCAGGTCTACGGCATAAATCGCAATCAATGCTTTTGAAGCAACAAGGCCTTAAGCTCTCACGATATGGCGGATGCGATATACAATACAATGTTTCATAATGTTGTAGCGGGTCCACAACGTATCACTATTATATATATATATATATATATATATATATATATATATATATATTATAATATATATATTATATATGTGTGTGTGTATGTATGTATGTATGTATGTTATAATTCACAAGTGTTAATGTGGCAAGGCTTAGAGCTCGATATATATATAATTCTCTGCTCCGATAGTGTATATTGATATACCTATGTTTTCTGCCTCTGATAGTGTAAATTGCCTTTATGTATAGGTTTTCGATATAACTATATCTTCTACCTCCGACAATGTAAATATTACTCCCAATATGGCTCCGGTAGCTGTGATAGCTCCGATAGCTCTTTTTTTCTCTTTGCTCGTCCGATATGTTCTTCTTTGGCATTTATATATGACACATCTATATATATATATATATATATATTATATATGGCTCCTCCTGTAGCTCCGACAACTCTGTTTTGCCTCCTCTGGCATGTCAACTCCTCTTTTGATGACTTCTTCCTCTTGGTTCTTCTTGGGCATGTATTACATGCAATGCTCCTCTGATGTGGCTCCTCTTCCTCCAATGTTTTTCAAAGACCTCCTTTGATACCTTCATACCTTGATGGCTTCTACCTTCGATATGCCTCTCTTGCTCAAAGATTCTGCAATACTTTTAAGCATAAGCAATAATGGCCATCCTGATGGTCTTGCTTTTGTTTCTTCATGGATATGCTTTGCTTGCCCTTCTAGTATCTAGAATATTGACATATTGACATCAATGAAAACCTAGGTCAACAATCTCCCCCTTTGTTATTGATGGCAATATTCTTCTTCTCTCCCCCTTTGACATCAACGACAAAGGAGTGCTCTGGGACTCCCCCTATCAAACTACTTATGTTCTTCATGGGCCTGTGACTCCCCTTGTCATAGTGCTCTTCTTTTTACTCAAGATAGAATGATTGATGCTTTATCATCAATTAGCATATTATTCCCTCTTCATGTCTTAAAAATACTTTATCATGGCTTCAACAATGCTTAAAGATGCTCTACTTCAATGCTTTCAATCAGATTGAAAATAGCCATACACCAAGTGTCTAAGCCCAGAATTTTATGCTTCAATCCATATTGTTGTCTCCACAGTCAGAATTGAGAGGCCTCCATAGTCCAAATCAAGAGAAAATGCCAGTGGAATTTCCTTTCTTGCCATCTTTCTTCAAATCTAAGTTCCTTTGTGTTTCTGTGCTTCTCCTTAAGTCACTGCCATCCAGTATTCAACATCATTGCATTGGATGAAATGGTGAGAGGTTGTGCCTCATAGTTGCTATATAGGTTAATACTATATCGCGTCCAACAATTTTTCCTTTAATTCTATTATAACGCTTGTATAATGGAAATATACCCAAACACACGAGAACTAGCATTTTCTGCTTTTCCATAGCCTTGGCACGTTTATCGATGCTTACCTTTTTCCAGATCAATCCTCCACTGTAGATCCTACCATCCCATCTGATGGTTGATATTACACTCGACCATCAAAGCTTATCAGTGATCCTGCACCATAGATCAAAATCGTATTTGATCCAACGATCGACAACGATATCGAGTGAGTTATATGCATGAGTATTACTCACCCGATAAGGAAATTTCCTCTCTCCTTCTCCTACCACATGTTGATCAATGAATGGTATTAAGTGATCAGCCCTAAATACCACTCATAGCCTTGAGTCCACCCGAAAACCGCTGCCACTGTTACAAACCCACCACTTAGCTGTTGAACGCGGATATGATGTCATATTAAGGATTGTTGCTATATTTTCTAAGTGACCAGTAGTAGCATAAATTATATTTGACTACACAACATTCTCCTTTCTATGAGCCATCTTTTCCTTGTGTTCTTGTACATATCTCTGCAAGTTATTTCCGCTAGCAGATTTAGATATCCAATCTATGACTATCTTTTAAATTCATTTTGTTGATTTACATCTTCTTGCAATGCTTCAGTTTTGTTATATGCTACCAGCTGCTCTTACTTCAAACTCCATTCTAGATGTATCTATTTGTTTGAAGACTGCCTCTATTAGTGTCCATAATTTATCTGTTCTCACATTAAATCCCTGAGTCAAGACATTTAACATCTATAATATCAGCACCATAGTTATTTTCCCTATTTCTCTAGTATTAGATGACCTTCTCTGTTGCTCCAAATACTACTTAGTGATTAAGTGGAAAGCATCTTTAACAACAGTCCAAATAATGGTTACAGGATCATGTTCTTCAATGGAGTACTCTTGAGAAATGATCTATATCAAAGAATGATTGTTAATATAGCTCAACAAGGATTTCATAAGGACCCTTTCAATAATAGCTTCTGCAATAAAGATCAAGAATCACAGGCTCCCCCTAATTGTATGCATCATCTATTTTGACAGACTCTTTCCATCAGATGTTTAGATTGCCAAAATTCTGGCCGATAACCTACGTTGTTGGCTGGAGAGTTCAATGGACTTTTGGATTCTATTTGCTTCCTTCTCCATACTTGTGTAACTTTATTCTTTTGCATGGTTCTAGCTTGTGTAGGAGCCCGAGTTAAGTTACAATCACGTGCCATATGACCAATGTTATGACACTTGAAGCATTCTACATTGTTCATGAATAAGAATTCATGATTTCTTCCTGCAAAATTATTTCTTGGAGATTGTTGGGGACCATAATATCTATCTTTATGATATGATTTACAATCTTTTTCCATGTGACTAAAGTTTGTACAAGAATAACAATAATAATAAAAATGAACTTTGGTACCTGGGAGATGGAGATTTCCTTGATGTACTTATGAAACCTTTTTTCCTTGATATCCTTTGATGATAACCATTGCCTCTCGCATCTTTGACATCATCTACATTTCTTCTTGGAGTAGGATTTCTTCTATTGTAGCCTTGATTTTTCTCCTTGCCTTTGCTGGAATTGGGAGAGTCACCATTTCTTTCTGGCTTCTTCACATCCCTTTTGTTTGAAGCATTATCATTCTTATTTGAGGATTCACATGCATATCGGAGACTTGATTTATCAAATGAACATCTGTGATAGTTGAGCATGTCATCCAAGGCTTGAGAGCTCTTCAAGATTTTGTTCATCCCTTCAACCTTTTTCTAAGGAAGACAATCTCTTCTTCCAATCTTTCACACTCATTATTCTTCTTAGCAGGTTGTTTCTCATTTTCTTCCTTGATACGAGTAGCTTCATCTTCTTCTATTTTAAGGGAGATGATATCTATCTTCATTTTGAATATTTCTTCATTCTTTGCTTTTAGTTGACATATCATGGTGTTTCTTTCCTCTCTTGCTTCATAAACCTGTCCTTCTATGATTTCCAATGCTTCCATGGTCTTTTCAGCTCCTTGTGCTTGTTTCCTTGCTTCTTGTAGTTGAGATTTGAGAGAGGAGACCTCTACCTTTTACTAACCAATCCCTTCTTCAAGTTTTTTCAAGTTCTTGTGCCTTTGTTAAAGTTGACTTGACAAGGTATCTTCACATTTCTTTGCTTTATCCAATTGATTTTTCATGGATATGACTTCTTCATGATGCTTTATTTTGCTTTGATGAAATTCCATCTTAAGCTTAGCAAGCTCTTCATCCCTTTCTTGTACTTGAAGCTTGACAAGGTCAACTGTATCCCTTATTTGATCTTGGTCACTAGCTAGTGCTATCTTCTTAAGTTCCTCATTTTCCCTTTTCAAATTGTTAATCTCTTCCATGGCAGCCATAAGTTGAGCGAGGATATCTTCTACAAAAAAAAATTCATTCTCTTCATTTTCTAGGTCTTCTTTGGCCTTGATGTCATCATTCTCATTTTCTTCTTCTATGATGGGTTCTAGATTTCCTTCTTAATTTCCATCATCTTCTTGACTGATGGTCATGGTTAATGCTCCTTTCGAGTGAAGGTCATGAGGTTTGTCCCATATACCCTTTGTTGATGAATATTTTCCTAGATTATTCTTTATAGAATCAGGTAGTCCATTCAAGATTGCCTTCATTGCTTTTGCATTGTAGTCCTTGGATTCTCCATCCATCATGCTATCATCAATCACTGATTTCCATATTTCAATGCCTTGATTTTGTAAGAAATTCCTTATTCTTGCTTCCCATATATTAAAGTTCGCATTGAACCATGGAGCCTCCTCAAATTGATTGTCTTCTATTTTAGTGGTAGAGGGAGACACATCCTTAGGAGGATTGGAGACTTTCTTCCTTGACTTAGCCATTTGTGTTCTAAAGATCAACCTTCAAGTTGTTAGGCTTTTAATGAAGGTACTGGCTCTGATACCAATTGTTGGAAATATTGAGAGGGGGGGTGAATTAGTAGTTCTTTTTCAATTATTATTTTACCAGTTAAAACATTTATATTCAGAACACAAGATGAACAACAAGTATCAATGATGTTATTAATATAATCTTTTCTATAAAATAGATACAATATATAAGCGGTTGCAATCAGTTACTAAGAACCAATTTGGAATTTTGTGAGGCTCCAACCTCCAGAGCTCCAACTATGTTTCACCAGGGCAAAAATCTTGGACTTAGGAGCACTAACTCCCAAGGACTTCAATCCTTCTAGTTCCTAAGACACCAGTCCCAAGGAAACCAGTCCTTCCTACTTCTGAGGCACCAATCCCAAGGACTCCAATCCTTCTTACTTCTGATGCATCAACCCCAAGGACTCCAGTCCTTGTTACTTCTGAGGCACCAACCACAAGGGTTGCGACCCAATCTTGTCAAGGCATGTTTAATAGTAATATTCTGCTCTCAGAACCCTTCTTTACTGAGTTATGTTTTTTTACAGCTTCGCTGTAGTCTCCATGCTATAACATTAATGAAAATCAGTCTTCTTATGAAAGAGTCTTTGCAACTCTTCATACTGTCCACACAGAGTCTCCAATAGATGACCTCTGATAACGTCTCCACTCAACTTTAGTGATTCTACTATTAGTTGCACTAAGCTCTACATAAGAACCAACTTTATGTTCAAGCATCTGTTCTTACTGTCACAATAAATCCTTCACCATAACTGCTTCTGTGGTAACTACTTCTCCCTTCAAACAATGTTAGATAAAACTCTATTCATTACATCACATAATTATTCTTCAAACTCCATTGTACACCTGATTAATTCTTTCATAGGGTAACGCAATTAGCTGAGAAGCTCACTCGTCGAATCCTCCTATCCCATTGGTCCTTTGAACCTTTTCTATTCTACTAGACATTATAGCTGCCTCTGTTTTCTCTCGCTTATTCAACAACACTCAACTTTTCTTGTTCTCTATTTTTGTGTCTTCTTGATGCCTCTAACTGTCGGTTTCCTCTTTTCGCTGGCTCTTTGGCTTCCTCCTCAGTTGTTGTAGTTTCCTCTACCTCACTTGATCCTTTTGCTTCCCTCCTTGGTCATTGTGGCTTCCGCTGTCTCTTCGTGCTCACCAACACTCCTGGGACACGTTGATTCAATTACGAGGACTGAATACATAGAGAGAAGATGCTACATATTAAAACTGTAATAAAGCCCCCTTTTTTTAATGATAATAGGCATACACAAAACTTTATTGTTTAACAGAGAGACTGTACCAATCAAGATGGACCCACATGCCACATCAAAATTGTAATCGCAATCACCATGATTTAGCCCACTGAACTATCGAAACTATTATTCATGCATTTTGGCCTTCAAACGTCATGCAATACAATTATTGGGAATACACAGGAATATATGGAAAAACTCAACTGAATGCTTTAGGCCAGACTTCAAATTCCTTATGCCCGCATCTATAAACTTATCAAGTCCACTATGTAATCACAATCAGAAGTCGTAGCTTCTGGAGGTCTTGTATAAGTTAATCCCATAACATCACTAATGGTCGATGGCCTTGTTCGACGTGATATTTTATTGAGCTATGTTACAACCAAACTATCGAGTTTGTCGCATATATCGCAATCGGCGCTTTCGAAGCAGCAAGTCCTTAAGCTCTTGTGATATGGTAGATGCGACAAACAATAAAGTCATATTGTAATGTTTAAGCGGGTCCACATGCTTTATTGGAATCAACGCTTTGCGAGGTCAGATAGGCAGATGCGATATACAATAAAACGTTTCATAATGTTAAAGCAGGTCCGCAACGTATCGTTATAATATAGATATATATA
>APFE031430720.1:0-31417 GCA_000404065.3 Pinus taeda | reverse complement strand
TGAGGTAAACTCCCCACCTCTGTCAGACCTGAGGCACTTAATTTTGTAATCTGATTCATTTTCAACCAAGGCTTTGAAGGATTTGAATTTTTCAAATGCTTTGTCCTTGTGCTTCATAAGTCCTAACCAAACCATCCTGGAGAAGTCGTCAAAGAATAATATAAAGTATTATTCCCCTCGAGGTGACCTTGTCCTAAATCGACCACATACATCTGTATGGACTAGCTCAAGAGGCCTGCTGGCTGATCCTTCCTTCTCAGGGAAGTTAGTTCTGGTTTTCTTGCCAAACTGACATGATTTGCATATGGTGTTGTCTGGAATTTTGATGTCTGGAAGACCACGAACTGCCTGATATTTGCATGCTTTCCTTATTTGTAAAAATCTTAGATGCCCCAACCTCCGGTGCCATAACCAGTGTTCTTCATCCTTGCTCAAATAGCATTGTTGTTGTCCTTCCTTCTTCAAATATGTATAGATTATTTGGAGTTCTTCTGCCTTTGATTATTGTTCTTCCTATATCAAGATCACGAACACTACACCCATCTGATCGAAATATTACCTCGGTTCCATTATCTCACATCTGACTGACACTCAATAGATTATGCTTCAAGCCATCAACATACAAAACATTTCCAGCTTTGACCTTTTCTTTCAACTGGGCAGTGCCTTTTCCTTTTATGGCGGCAGGGGTATCATTTCCAAAAGAAACTTTCTTTCCCATTTCTAAAGCAGTATATGATTCAAGTTTTTCTTTATCACCTGTCATATGTTTTGAACATCCACTGTCGATGTACCATAGATTTTCCTATCCTTCTGCATAAAAAGCTATCCCACATCTTTCTGGTTGTGGTTCCTTTATTCTCCATGTTCTGGTGCTTGAGGTTTGTTCCTTTGTCTCCCGAAACCTGCTCCTACATTCAGAATCTTCATGATCGAAGTTATTACAAATAAAACATTCAATTTCATTTTCAAGCGCCGAAAAGTTGTTATAGGTCCTTTTCGTAATCCCAGTCACACTTCTTTGTTTTTGAACTTCTCTAGTCATTATCGTCTTATAGGCAACACATTGAGCTGCTTTGTGACCAAAGTTATGGCAAGAGAAACATTGGCTATTGAAGAAACTTCTGCGATTATCAAATCTACCAGCCAAATGATTGTAGTTTCGATTGTCATCCATTCTTGAAGAAAATTGGGAAGATTTTACCTGAGGTTGGTTGTAGCTTTTGTTTGTCCTTAAGGTAGCTTGCCCCCGATTTTCTTGATAGTCTTTGTTCGTTCTTGATGAAGATTGTCCGTGATTTACCTGATGTTTTCTATTAGGCTTTTGCTCACTCCTTCTTGCTGCATCAAGATAACTTTTGGAGGTGGAAGCTTGAGATGTTTCACCATTATATCCCAGATCTGTCTTGATTAGAGGGGAACGCTGCACATTGATAATCTCATCCAGAGTTTTCGATCCTTTAACAAATTTAAGATTAAGCTCCTTTGTTTTCTTAATTTCTTTTCTAAGGCCAACAATTTCACATTCTAACTTCTCAAGAAATTTTTCCTTTTCATCAAGTTGAAATTGCAAAGTATCAATGATCAAATTCTTTTCTTCTAAACATGTTTTGATTCTAGAAATATCTTCATAAAAACCATCCACATCTATAGCATCCAAGTAATCATCATCTTCAAAGGCCATTAAAAGTTTATAGTGATTACCTCATTCATCTTCATCGCTATTTGATAGTCCATCACTATCTTCATGAGTGTAATAGCTTTTCTTATTTGGATTTTGTTTCTTGTTCCATCTAACAGGTTCCTTCCCCTTGTCAATCTTATCCTTATGAGGACATTTGGAAGCATAGTGACCTACTCTTCCACAAGAAAAAACATTTGAAAGGTAACTTACCTCTGAATCTTCCAATACCCCGTTGAAGATTTTTTACAAAATTTGATTCTTGTTCTTCTTCTGACACGTGTCCTGACTCATAGTACTCTCCTTTGCTGGAAGCCTTGAAGGCAGCTACTCTCTTGTTTGATGGACCTCCTTTCCTCATTTCATAAGCAGTTAGAATTTCGTGCAGCTGTGACATTTTAAGGTTTTGTAGATTCTCGTTTTCTTCTAGAGCATAAACTTTAAATTCAAATCTAGAGGACAAAGATCTTAGAACTTTTTCAACCACAACAGCCTCTTTTATTTCTTCACCCAAATTTTTCATACAATTAACAATCTCATCTACACGAAGAAAATAATTAGCCACACTTTCATCATTATACGTCTTGAGATTTTCATACTGAATCCTGGGGGTTTGAAGTTTTGCTCGTTTTACCTAATCATCTCCTTCATAGCTCAGAATAATCTTGTCCCACATCTCTTTTGCAGATTTAAACTGCATTACCTTGACAAATTTTGATTGAGATAAGAATCCTAATAGAGTATTGACTGCCTTTGCATTTGTTTCACATTTCTTCTTCTCAGCCGGTCTGTAGGAGTTGCTGATGGAAAAGTATACCCTGTATCTATGATATCCTAGACTTCTGTACCAAGAGATTGAAGATAGGCAGTAACTCTTACCTTCCAAAATACGAAGTTTGTCCCATCAAAAATCAGTGGCCTGATTGATGCTTCCCTCTCGTAGTTTCTCATGATGATAGATCTTCCTTCAAGCGATCAAGCTTCTTTTGAAGGACCTGCTCTGATACCAATTGTTGGAAATAATAGTGAGAGGGGGGGTGAATCAGTATTATCAAATTCTTTTCAATATACCTTCCAGATTTATACTTTAATTTATTCTTCAAATATTGATCATTAGATTGTATGTTAGTACCATATAATAATGAGAAATAACAAGAAAGACAGATAATCACACCAAGGAACACCAGGTATAAGGTGGAAACCCAATGTGGGTAAAAACCACCTGCTGCAATATGTCTCTATCTTCTTTCAATTAGAAACTTCTTTACAATGATTTTGTACTTGTGCAGTCCTTTACCAGTACGTTGGTTGCAACGTGTAGAGAGCTACAACCCTCTCTCGTTTTCTAGTCTCTCCTGGAAGGGAGCTACAACCCCCTTTTATCTTTTTGCGTCTTTAAGGACCGCGTTTCATTAATTTTCAAACTAGATCCATGGACATCAAATAATCAACAAGTACATATGAATCAATCAAACTCCTTATACAATCAACCAATGAATCATCCAATTTCTCAGAATGCTGTAAACAGAAAGACAATACCAGTAAACTAAACCCAGAACTCTGCAGCAAATAGATAAAAAGGAAGCCAACAAATACTTCAAGGAAAAGTCCGCAACTTGACCAATATAAACCTGCGGATATCCGCAGCTCTTTCTGTGTCTAAACTGTACAGATCCGCACCTGACCTTTCTTGTGCTCTGCATACTTCTGCTCAAATCCGCACCTGCACTCTCCGTCTATCAGTGTACCTCTGCACTATGTTTTCTTCTGTACTGTGTACCTCGCACTACGCCTTCTGCTTCTCTGCATACCCCACGCACTGCACCTTCTTTTGCGCTGTTTACCCCACACTGCGTCTTCTTTTGTGCTGCGTACCCCTGCACTGCACTTTCTTCTGCGCTTCGTACCCCCGCACTTACACCGTGGATTGCTTGCGAACTTTTGATTAGGGCCAAATTTAACAGTCCTCCAATGTGCCACAGTCTATCAGATCCACAGATCTGTTCATGCGCCCGAGAGATCATGACCTATCAATAGATTTGCCTTAAGTTTTCTCCTTGATTTAGATCTAGCTTTTAAAAAAACAATCACCCAAAATTTTAGATCTTAAGATATTCAAATTTCACAAGTGTGAAGCCAAGAGATCTCCTTTCCTTTTTATATGCAAGCCTTTCACAATACCATGGTCCAAAACCATAATAACACAATACCATGAACCCAATACCTTGGATCAATATTTGTAGATGCAAAACCACAGACCAAAGCCATAGGATCAAATATTTCGAGCTAAATACCATGAACCATTCATAAGGATTCCCATGTGTACGTGATTTTCTGCATTGGAGAGAGTGAAACTTGGGTCCGCACCTTTTGGACGGAGCACCTGCGTGTATGTCCGCACTTGTTGGTCGGCGTACCTTTGGGTCCGCAGATTCTCTTAGGATCACCTATGGGTATCTCATTTTCCATGACTTTGAGTGCCTGAACTGAGATCTGCCACATGAGTGAGTTGCCATCAAGTACAACACCTGTACCATAGAGCCAGACCAGAATCATAATTCCAACAAAGGGTGAAATTGGAAATATGATGGAAGATTTCAAAAGTGAGATGTTGTAAACGCTTGCCTTGGAATTAGACAACATGAACATCAAAAGGAAGCAAGAGGAAGTAGAGAGATCCTTGGCCATATTTTGTCTTAAATGCACCAGGAGGCATCTTAGGAATAAATTTCTATTGAACTGCATTGAGATTTGCTTGGTCTATGAAGAAAACCACTCCATAGACAAGTACCCTTCTTTAGATGGACTCAAAGATGTATATCAAAGAGCTGAAGGGGTCACTGAGTAGCTTTGCTACATCAACCAAAGGAGACCTCATGGGCCTAGACCATACCAGCAGGGTCTGCAAGGGTCATCCCATGCATATTACAACCCCAACCAAATCACTTCTATACCTTCTTCAACAACTACAACATGTCATTGAGACCATAGGTAAGTATCCCACTCACTAACTTATACACATCGTTTAATCAAAAGTTGTAAGATTCGTGAGATAGTTGTTTTATAAGTGAAAAGGTGGCTAGTTAACTTGGCTCACTTCATCCAGTCATCGCATACAAAACCAGGTGTCCTCTCACACACGACTAAAGTCAACTCAAAGATATAGGAGGAGTAGGACAACAAGTGGTTAACTACGGATCTTCGTGGTGGGAGTTGATTATGAGGAGTGGGAGAGATTACAAGGAACCTCACCCCGAAAAGATATAAAGGGAAACAAAACATCATTTTCATGCATTCATACATTCCACCTCCTTGAAAATCCTTCACGCAAGTCGCTTTCATAACTCTGGCCACCCAATAGAAGCAAGGATTCATTGTTCTGCAAGAGAATTTCCACAGAAGCATGCAAAACAATTCCTACAGGAACCATCTACAGGAGCAATATATAGGATACACAGAGGCAGTCTAAAGGATATGCAAAGAGGGGTTCAAGAGGGAATATCATGAGAATTATCCACTTCCACAATTCTAAAGAGGAGGATCTAAAAATACATCCCCATTTAAGAGAAAATGAAGTGGAAATGCTCTAAAATCTAGTGGATATAACAACTGTGGGAGGTGAATTACATACATAGGAAACTCTGTTTTCTCCTGAATTTAAAACTCTTGTCTCAAAACTCTCATTTCCTCATCAAGCCTCACAATAAAGATGACAGGAGGGTTTAATAGGAGAGAACCCATAAACACTGTGAGGATACAACAACACCCCCAAGTGCTTGAAATATTTATAAGACACCAATGGATGGGGTTTTTCGAAAAATTCACAAGGTATGATGATGAGGTGGCTCAATAATTTGCTCATTCCCTCACTCCACACAATAGAATCTATGCCACTATTATAGTTAGAGGTCTCACTATAGATCTCATCCCAAAGCTCATCAATAGGGTCACCACACTTCCTCTAGGAATTCCATGGAGAAAAGAAGACAAAGCAGATAGTCAGGTGCGAAAAAGGAAATTCTTTTTAGAAGGTGAAGAACCCACAAAGGATAAAAATGGATTAAGGAGAGATATTCTACCATACCCATGGAGTGAGGTAGGTTACCAACTCATCAAATATATCTCATGAGAGGGTAGATAAAGTGTTGTTTATGGCTACCATTTTAGGATGATTGAAGAATTAAGATTTGGGGTAGAAACACCAGTTCACCAAAGACTTAGCGTACCCTATTTCTTGATGCAATCACTCATAGACTCTAGTAGCAAAGTAAAGGAAGGGAATTCCCAAGAATTGGCTCACCATGGGTTAACTAGGATCCTCATTGAGGATTCCCTCCAAAACCTCAGGATCCCTATAAAATGGTCAGTCTTTAGAGACTTACCAGTAGAGGATGACATCAAAACCCTCACCTATGGTGTTAGTACTTTTGTCAGTGAGGAGGATGAAAAACAAGAAGAAGAAGATACAGAGCTAGATGGGGATGAGATGGATGAAAAAGGAACAAATACAGAGGAACATGATGAAACAAAAGAGAAGGAGGATGATGTTGAAAAAGAGGAGGAAACAAAGGAAGAAACTAATGGAGATGAGAAAGAACAACAAGATGAATAAGATAAGAAAAATAGAGAGGAAGAAGGCATTGAAACGAAAGGGGAAGAAAACGAGGAGGAGTCACCTAGGTTGTCTCCAGAGGTCCCTAAGAGGAAGGCAACAACTACCTTCATTGCTCTCATCACACCAATCAAGAAAAAAGGGAAAAGAAGGAGGAAAACACATCTATATTTCATAACACGAAAGAGCACAAGAATCAAACAAGGGAAGCCACAAATATCAACAAAAATCCCTATTGAGATTGAATATTCCCCTACACCAAGGGACAAAGAAGAAATAATGAGAGATCAACTTGAGAGGGAAAATTCATGGTTGAGAGGACAGCTGCAGGAAAGGGAGAACCAACTAGCATGTACGACCAACCTCTTCTTTTAGGCCATCCAGTGTAGGATACCAGCTAAATCCTATGTTCTTTACCTCAAAGAACAATGGCTGCAATTTCAGATTAAAACACTAGCACAAACAAGCACCATGACATTTCAGGAATACAGGGAGTTTATTTATCTTTGTGATCAAACTAGACTAGAGGATAGGGCCAAAATGGATGAATTTTACTTGCACACCAAGACCCTCATAGACAAGAATGTTTGGGATCCTAATGTTGAGCTAGGAGATCTGCAACTAATGGCTTTGGAATCATGGATAAACCATGAGGAGTCAAGGGTTGCAAAGATGAAAAGAATATTGGCTAGAGAGAAGAATGAACCTCTTTTCATCGAAGCTGAACAATCAAATCCTAAGGCCCTAATCAGCACCCATAATCTAATTACAAATGATCCTCAGATGGCACCTAGATATCTTGCTTGCCAAGAGCAAGTAATTTCACATTTTTAGGATATGTTTAGGTCGCTAGGAGATGATAGTATACATGCCTGCTCAAGGAGATGGAACACACTACCACACAGCTTGAAGATCTGAGAATATCACTCCTCTCAAAGGTTGAGAGAGGCACTCAACAGGACACCTATGTATAAGCAATCAATGCAAAGGTTGAAGTTCAATTGGATAGGCCTAAAACTCAGTCCACCACTACTACTAGGAATGCTATAAGGGAGAAATGAAGAAGAGGAAAAGAGGCAGTGGGAAGAAGTAGAAAGGAAAGCAGGCTTCTATGAACAAGAAGAAGAGATGACAATAGAGGAATGAGATGTCGGAGAGACTATCAAAGCCATGAATGACATGGACATTGACTAAGTTTCTGAGAGGATGAGCAACACTTTCAGTAGGGGTGATGATGAGCCTTATCATTGAGTAATTATATGGGCCTTAATTCACCTCCTAGCTTAGTCAAACCAACTATTCTCACAACTCATTACATACTTTTGATTATATTTTGTTTATGAGATGAGTTAGAGTTGGATATTTTTCTTTATGGTATAATGTGCATGTAATGCAGGATTAAAGGATAAAAGCAAGGAATTTTAGCAAAGACCTTGGTCAAAACTCGAATGGGACAAGGGAGAGGAATTGTAGGAGGGAAATCCTCCTCATTTACTACCACCCATTCGAATATTCCTGCATCAGCTCGGAGTGAAACCAACCAAATCATGAGGACTAGAGGGCACCCGAGCAAGTGGAAGTTAAAGCACCCATTTATCTCGAGCATGATTTAAGAACTACAATGACGCCAAAAAGTGATGAGCACCAGTATTGCAGCAAGGATGCTACAACTCCTGGGCTACCAACTTTACTTATCAACCTGGGGTTCGTACAAACTTGGAGGTGACAGTGCTATATGCACAAGTAGAAGTGAAGGTCTTGCCTATTGTCACTTTTTCATCCGGCAAGAGACCGCAGGGGTTCCAAGCTAGACTTCTATAAAGTCAGAAGAACCTTAATTCTTTGATGGAAGGAGACCAAATCTATTCTAAGAGAACTACTCTAATGCAGTAATGAAGAAAACAACATGTAATGCTAAATCACACAATATCCTAATTAACCATTTAAACAGCTAAACTAAGAATAATTGCTAAGTCAACACTAACCTAATGTTGGTATCTAAGTTACAAAAGTAAAGAGCATCAAACAAGACTAATGTGTAAGCAAGGAAACTAAACTAAGTCTATTTTCGCATTTTTGGTGTTTTGGTAAGATCAAGCATGCAAGGAGTCAAGCAGAAGAGAAAGAGAAGATCGAAATCAGGGAAGGGAGGATGTAACGAAGCAGAAGTGCATAGGAACCATTTGGATCGATCAACGAACAATAAGAACAGAAGATGAGTAGAAAAGATCTTATTGTAGGGGATTACATGAATAATTGATGGATCGATCAATGAACAAGAGGAATCGAAGATGAGTGACGGAGATCTTATTGCATGCAATTTAGTGAATAGATGGGTGAATAGGATGAACAGAAGATGAGCGGCAGAGATCTTATCGTGGAAATTGAGTTAATGGATGGACGAACAGGACTAGCAGAAGATGAATCATGGAGATCTTATCGTGGGAGGTTAAGGAAATAGATGGATGAATAGGACTAATCAGAAGATGAATGGTGGAGATCTTATCACGGAGATGAAGTGAATAGATGGATGGATCACAGAAAGTCACATGGCGACAAAAGGGTAAAAATGTGTAGAATGATGGGGCAGGTTTTCGTACGCAGTAAGCAGTTTCTCACACGCCCTTAAAGCTGTAGGTTGTATTTCTAAATTTTGCGTGATTAGGCTAATTGAATGACACGTAGCATGGGAAAACCACTTTTCTTGTGTGCTATCTAGTGGGTAACAATTGTGCAAGAATTCGCACGAGATTGCGTGATAGCCTTCAGATCATGCAAGTTTGATCAATGGTGGAGATTGGGAGCGCATAAAGTATTGAGATGATGCAATAGCCATTGGATCAAGCTAGATAGATCAATGGTGGAGATTTGGAGTGCATAAAGTATCGAGATGATACGATCATTTTTGGATCAAGTGAGGCAGATCAATAGTGGAGATATAAATTCAAACGTTGAAATGAATATGCACGCGGTTAGTGGTGGTTAGCCAAGTTTGTTGTGGATCAGAGGGTAAGGAAATCTATGGGTATAATCCTTGCTAACCTGCTAATTGAAGAAAAATGCACAAACGGAAGAAAACTAAAACACAACCAATCTACACTATACTGTTGTAATGGCAAGGCAACTACTTAAGCAATTAAATGATTAAACCTTGAATCTATGCACTACACTGTTGTAATGGAAATGTAGCTACTTAAGAAAATGAACAATTAAACCATGAATCTATGTGCTACCCTACTATAAAGGAAATGTAGCTATTTAAGCAAATGAACGATTAAACCATGAATCTAGACTAACATACATGTACAATAAAGAGGAGCCTTAGCTACTAGGGTTGATCCCTAACACAAGAGCTTCAACCCTCTAAGTTAACTAAGTGATGGCTTGAAAAAAAACTCATTCTTGTTATAAAAATAATGGATTACATAAAAAACTATGACTACTCTCGTAGCTCGAAAATAAAGTAGAGTTTTACAATTAAAAGTCTGAGATAGGGTAAATGAATCCTCCATCTAGTAGTTTTTGCAGTTCTTCTTTGACTATATCTTTAAGAGTTGGATTCAACCTCCTTTGTGGTTGCCAGACTGGCTTGCAACCTTCTTTGATGTATATGTGGTGAGTACACACTGAGGTGTGTACTCCCTTCATTGCCTTGTAACTCCAAGCGAAGGCTTCTAGGTTTTCTCTCAACATGTTTCATAGCTTTTCCTCTTCAAGAGCAGAAAGAGATGGATTGATTTTCAAAGTTTTCTCTGGGCCAAATTATATGGTTTTGACACGGGGTGGGTTGGAATTGGCCAAGCATAAGTCAATTGGATGATTGTTCTGGGTTTCCCTTACTTCTTCTTCTAATGGTAATGAACTAGGAGTTGGACTTTGGAGCAGGTGTTCTATTAAGTCATCTTGATCTTGTTGTCCTCCTCCTACGGTTGCTTCCAAAGCATAAATTTGGGCTGAATAAGCCTCATATTCTTCCTCCTTCTCTAACCATAAAGGTAAATCATGCTCTAGAGAAGGTTGAGCAGGAGGGTATAGGACTAACTGCTTAGACATATGCCCATTCTTGATGGTCATGTTCCGAGCTCTGCAGCTAATGTAAGAATCGACTGTGGCCAACCATGGCCTCCCAAGGATGAGAGGGTAACGAGTAAGCTTAGCCTTAGGCTAGAGAACTAGGAAATTTGTAGGGTATTCCCAGGAGTCAATGGAGACCATCACATCCTCCACAATTCCCTTAGGAGTGATTGTGGAACGACCTGCAAGTTGCAGAATTGTTGTGGTCTTCCTCAATGACCCTTGGAGGTTGAGTTTGAGCATGGTGTCCTTGTTCATCACATTAATGGCAGCCCCAAGATCGATCAGAGTGTGTGGGACAATGGTGCCATTGATGTGCACCTACTATGGGGATTCCAGGGTCTGAAAATTTCAGACATATTACCTTCCCCAGCATTAAGTTAGATAGTTGCCTAATGACATTAATAGTAGGGGAATCCATTTTTCTTCTTCCTGGATGCTTGAAGAATTTCTCCTTAATCAACTTATTGTCAATGGGAACATATTTTATTGCTTGGAGAAGGGGGATCTTTACACATAGAATTTTCAATTCTCCCAGAATTTCAAGTTCTTCTATGGTAGGCTGGAGTGGTTGGGCTAATCTATCGGGAAAGGGTGGATTTACTTTAAGGTTGTTTTCCTCTCTTTCTTCCTCAACCTCCCTATGTGGAGAGGGAGGTTGGTTATATGGGATAATTCTCCCACATCTTAGGTTGATCCCCTGGATTTCTACAGCATAAGCTCAGTATGATGTCTCTCCATTTTATACTTGTTGAGCTTACCTATTTATGAGGTTCAGATTTGGTTGGGCAGGAATCTGGGGTTGCTTGGGTGGAGAAAAGTGTAGGAGTTTTGGTTGGGTAGGTGGTGGAGGCAATAGAGCAGGAGCATTGTTGCATTGGGGCCTCCACCCCTGGAGTGGGGTATTCCATTGAGGTTGTGGTGACATGTAAGGTTGAAATGACTAGTTGACTGGTTGGGAATGATACTGAGATGAATAGGACCAATGAGGGGGTGTAGACCAAGAAGGATGTGCAAGGGGTCCCCAAGAAGGTATAGTCGTGGTTTGGTTGGGGTTGTAATATGCATGGGATGACCCTTGCATACCCTACTGGTATGGTCTAGGCCCAGGAGGTCTCCTTTGGTTGATGTAGAAAAGCTTCTCAGTGACCCCTTTAGCTCCTTAATGTACAGATTTGAGTCTAGGTAAAGACTGGAACTTGTCTGTGGAGTGGTTTTCTTCACAGACTGAGCAAATATCAATGGAGTTCAATGGAAATTCATTCCTAGAATGTCTCCTGGTGCATCTAGGACAAAATATGGCAAAGGCTCTCTCTTCTTCCTCTTGCTTCCTTTCGATGTTCATGTTGTCGAATTGAAAGGCAATGGTTTGCAACATCTCACTTTTGAAATCTTCTAGCATATTTCCAATTTCACCCTTGATGAATGAGTTGGAAGATGATGTAGTGGCCATAGGTTGACTACCCCTACCCTTTTTCCTGGTCATCCTGAAAATCTCTTCTTTAGTATCCTTTGACCTACAGCAGTCCCTACATTTGTTGTTAAAATCCTGTTGTATCTGAGCCCAAGTTGTGATGCTATCTCCAGGGAAACCCATGAACCAATGCGATGCCGCATCCTTGAGGGTAGATGGAAATAGTTTTAATTTTTTTTCATCATCTGTGTAGTCATAGGTTCATCATATAACAACAAACTCAAATAGGAAAGCGTCAGGGTCCTCTGTGGTCAGGCCATGGAAATGAGGTAGAGCAGAGGGGCTTATATTCTTTATCTTAGTGTCCCCATTGGTTTCCCTGAGGGGGAAGACACCCTGAATTCTCTCTCTATTTCCTTTGTCATTTCGGTTTTCAGTAATTAGTTCAGTAGGAATAGGTTCTTCTTCTTATTATTCCCCTATAGGTTATTCAAATATGTTAGGTTTCTCACCTAAAGGTTCCTCTAGTTCACATGCACCAAAGAAGAGAGAAGGTTAGCTGTTGGATGCAGTGGGCGCATTTGGGAAGAATTTCCATAAATTATCCCTACTCCTATGAGGCATGAAAGGAAATGTTTTTGGATTGGTTTTTCTAAGATTTTTTTAAAGCTGGAAAGTACTTTGCAGAGATGAATTGTTGATTGAATGAAAACTACTGACATAAAGAAAAGTTACTAGCTGGATTGAAATTCTACTTGCAGAATGGAAAGGAAAGCAAATAATGACAATTGAAAGAAGGAAGCTACTAGATTAATTTTGAAAAAATAAACTAATGGAATAAAATTGAAGACTAGAAATAGAAGAAAAGAAGGCATACTAGAAATATAAGAAAAGAAAGTAGTACTCACATTCTACTCAGACACTTTCCTCGGAAACAACACCAAAAAGTAATGAGCACCAGTATTGCAGCAAGGATGTTGCAACTCCTCGGCTACCAGATTTACTTATCAACCTGGGGTTCATACAAAATTGGAGGTGACAGTGCTATATGCACAAGTAGAAGTGAAGGTTCTACCTGTTGTCACTTGTTCATCTGGTAAGAGACCCCAGGGGTTCCAAGCCAGACTTCTGTAGAGTCATAAGAAGCTTGATTCTTTGATGGAAGAATAGAAAATCTATTCTAAGAGAGCTACTCTACTGCGGTACTCAAGAAAACAACATGTAATGCTAAATCACACTATATTCTAACTAACCATTTAAACAGCTAAACTAAGAAGAATTTCTAAATCCACACTAACATAATGC
Source organism: Pinus taeda (assembly GCA_000404065.3). NCBI lineage: Eukaryota > Viridiplantae > Streptophyta > Pinopsida > Pinales > Pinaceae > Pinus > Pinus taeda. The sequence continues at coordinate 18,331 of APFE031430720.1, read as the reverse complement.
TGCTATCTAAGTTACAAAAGTAAAGAGAATCAAACCAAACTAATGTGTAAGCCAGGAAACTAAACTAAGTTTGTTTTCGCGTTTTTGGTGTTTTGGTAAAATCAAGCATGCAAGGAGTCAAGTGGAACAACAAGCGAAGATCGCAATCAGTGAAAGGAGGATGTAACAAAGCAGAAGTGTATAGGAACCATTGGATTGATCGTGAATATTGTTAACGTGAGATGAGCAGTGGAGATCTTATCACAAAAGATTATGTGAATAGATGAATGAACAGAGTTAATGGGAGATGAATGGTGAAGATCTCATCACGGGGGATTGAGTGAATATATGGACGTATAAGATTAGCATAGGAGGAGCAGTGGAGATCTTATCGTGGGAGGTTAAGTTAATAGATGGAAGAATAGGGTTAACGGGAGACAAATGGTGGATATCTTATCATGGGGGATTGAGTGAATAGATGGACGAATAAGATTAACAGAGGATGGGTGGCGGATATCTTATCACAGGAGGTTAAGTTAATAGATGGATGAACATGACTAACGAGAGATGAATGACAGAGATCTTATCGTGGGAGGTTAAGTCAAGAGATGGATGAAAAGGACCAACCAGAAGATGAATGATAGAGATCTTATCATGGGAGATTAAGTCAAGAGATGGATGGATCACATCAAGTCACGTGGCGATAGAAGGGTAGAAAATGTGTGGAATGATGGAATGGGTTTCTATAGGTGGCAAGAAGTTTCTCATGCGCCCTCAAGGTTGTAAGTGGAATTCCAAAATTTTGTGCGATTAGCCTAACTCGGTGACACGTAGCACAAGAAAACAACTTTTCTTGCGTTCTCTCATGCAGATATCTATCGTGCAAGAATCTGCGTGAGATTGCGTGATAGTCATCGGATCAAGCTAGATAGATCAACGGTGTAGATTTGGAGCACATAAAGTATTGAGACTATGTGATAGTTGTTGGATCAAGTTAGACAGATTGATGATGGACATTTGGAGCACATAAAGTCAAACATTGAAATGAAAAGGAAGAAGCTATGTGACACGTGGTTGACAGTGGTTGGTCAGGGTTGTTGTGAAAGGAAATGTACAGGTATAATCCTTGCTAACCTACTAACTAAAGAAAAAGGCACAAATGGAAGCAAACTAAAACACAAGAAATCTATGCTACACTGCTATAATGGAAATGCAGCTACTTAAGAAAATGAACAATTAAACCATGAATTTATGTGCTACACTTCTGTAATGGAAATGCAGCTACTTAAGCAAATGAACGATTAAACCATGACTCTATGTGCTACCCTGTTGTAATGGAAATGCATCTACTTAAGCAAATGAACAATTAAACCGTGAATCTACACTAACATACATGTACAATAAAGAGGAGCCTTAGTTGATATGGTTGGGCCCTAACCCAAGAGCTTAAACCCTCTAAGTTAACTCAGTGTTGGCTCGAAACAAAACTCATTCTTATTATCAAAACAATGGATTACATCAAAAACTATCACAAGTCTTGCAACTCGAAAATAAAGTAGAGTTTTACAATTAAAAGTCTAAAACCTACTGAGGTCCTAGGCCTCTTTACTTATGCATCTTAAGTCTCCAATGACTTCCTTAAAATTAGGGAGGCTCAGCTCCCAAAATAGAGTTAAATTGGTGCTTTGACTTCCACTTGCTCAGTTGCCTTCTAGTCCTCATGATTTGGCTGGTTGCACTCTGAGCTGATGGAGGAATATTTGAATGGGAGGGTAGTAAATGAGGAGAATTTCCCTCATATAATTCCTCTCCCTTGTCCCATTCAATTTTTTACCAAGGTCTTTGCTAAAATTCCTTTATTTTATCCTTTAATCCTACATTACATGCACATTAGACCACAAAGAAAAATATCCAACTCTAACTCATCTCATAAACAAAATATAATCCAAAGTATGCAATAAATTGTGAGAATAGTTGGTTTGACTAAGCTAGGAGGTGAATTAAGCCCCTTATAATTACACAATGATGAGGCTCATCATGTATCATTCCCTTGTCACTGTCAGAAAGATCTGATTCATGGGTTCTCTTCTGCCCACTTGTTTCAACCAAAATAATGGTTGAATCACTTTCCTGCTCATTCATCGAATGGTTCAAAACTACTGGAGAATGAGACAATGCCCTTGGGGTGTTTGTTTTCCTGAAACAATTTATAGATTCTATGGATTATCACTTCTTTGACTAGTTAATTCTTTAGATCTCTATCCTTCCTTAGGATCTCTCCAACCACGACTCAAATTCTTAGAAATTGGTGAGAAGGCAACCGCTTTCTGAAAGATACATCCATTCTAAATGTTACCAACCTCTTGGAAATTGTTGCATTGGTAGAATGTGTTTTCATAATCCAATGGTTGATGAAACACATTTCCCATCCACTGGAGCTCTATTGTTTTTAGCAATCCTTTATGGGGATCAACATCAACGCATATGTAGACATAAGTGAAAAATCCTTTTGATAAAATTTCCTCATCTATTTTGACGAATAACCCAATTAAGCTATCCACCTTTTCTAAGAGCTTCAGATGGGAAAAGTGAATTGGAAAGTTAGGTAACCTTAACAATATTAGAGTTGAAGTTTCCAGCATAGTGAGAGGATTCAAGCCAATGAGCTACTATTTCACTAAAATACTAATGCATCCCCAAAACCATGGACCTTCATCAACAATTATCTTCATTTACTCAAGAAATTTGAATACCACCATAAAAATCTCTTCGAAAAAAATATCAACTCCAAAATTAGAGTTCATTATGATACACCGAGTCTCTGAGTGCAAATGATGACAATCAAAATTTGTTGAAATGGCATTTGGTTTCACTATCTAGGAATTCAACTGCCTTGAAATTGGTATCTACAAATCTCACTTCAAGGCATAGAGTATTCATAAAATGTACAACCTTGAAGCTCAGGCCTGAAAGATCCTTGAAAGTTCTAGAGTTAGAGCCAACTTTAAGCACATCCTTAAAATACATGGTGTTAGTATTGGAAGGATCCCCCCTCCCCTTCCCCCCGTCTTCTTTAAGCCGTACAACCAAGGAGGTTGAAGCCTCATTATTGATTTCATAGTCCTTTAGAAGGAAATATTCCATGAGCATCCTTCCTTCAAAAAGAAGCATTGAAAGAGAAGCCAGATTGCCTATATGATCTTGTATTTTGGCAGCGAACATTGATACATAATTATCAGCCGACATTGTGATACAAAGGGTCCCTCGAGAATTACAAATATTGATAAGCGGGGTAGATTTGAAGCAAAATATCTTTGTTTTGCAAGTTTTTTCTATGGGGCATAGCTCCACAAGAATGCCTCTTAACATGGGAATTGAGGAATAGATGAAGGACTACCCTCCTCATCCCATTGATGCATTTTGACAAACATATCTTGAGCATCACCATCGATGCCCCACATTTTTGCGTTCAAGAAATTATAAAAACAATTTTTGAGCAACCAAACCACCACTTTCATACTCCTCAATTACTTGTTCTATCTCATTTAAGTTCTTCCCTAGCTCTCCCTGGCTCAACTTATGGTCAAGATACACCTCTTGAAACACATGTTGAACCTCTGTGGGTACCTTTTGATGGGCCTCTAAATTAGACATAAATTGATGCCCATTTGGAAATCCTTCAGAACATTAAAGCCTTTTTTACATTAGATGACATATTTTTAACTTTAATATGTTCAGGAAGTTTTAGAGATTATTTCATATTTGTGCCTAATATTATTTATTTTTGTAGAATATTGTGAGAATATTGTGCAAATTATGAAGATTTGGAGGAAGAGATAATCTAGGGACTTGCTCCCTACTACAGGAGGATTAATATTGGATAATAAATGAACAAGATATTATGAAAGTATTGCACAAATTTTGGAGCTCCAATTATTGAGAAAATCTAGGAATGTGTTCCATGTCATTTAATGCAAATTCCTAGCGTTGGGAAAAAAAATCCACCATTTGAGCAATTTTTGAGGGGAAATATTCTTCCTTTCAAGGAGAATTTTTCCCCAAATTTTTTTATAACTACCAATTCTAATTTTCCTCCAGTGGCATGTATTTATTAGTCTTCTTGTGGAGGAAATTTGTCCTTCAGCAACTCCACTTTCATTTCTAGCAGGGATGTAGTTGGATTGATTCAAATAATGAAGTTTGGTGCCATTTTTAGCTTCCAAAGCTTGGTTTCCTTCATAGGACACTGATTTTCCTTAGGCTTTGCCATCCTAGGAGCCTCAAAGCCCTGTTGTATAATTTCTTTATGTCCTTTGAATGATTTTTCACTTGCATCGCTTATTTATGCATTTACTATTCATGCTTCTTTCGATGTTTATTAAATTTGTTAAATGATTGAGGTGAGTTTTTTTGAAGGATATTTATATATTAAAAATCATGATGCATCCTTAGAACAACTTTGAATAGTCATGTTCATCACTGAGCTACTTGGATTGGGTTACTAGTTTACGAATTTAGAATTTCTGGAAGTCCCTTGTAGCAAAATAGTAGTAATTTTATGCTATTTTTTAGAACATATTAATGAGTTGAATTTGAGTTGATTCCAATCATATTAGGTCATAAAAAATCCAATTTAATTAAAAAAATTACCCCATTTCCTTTTCACTTTATTAGATTAAGCATTTGGTAGGTTCACTAGCTCACTAGTTCTTGAATTTCCAATTTTTAGAGTAGTAATTTTCTGCTATTTTTTAGCATGTGTTGATATGGGTATTTTGGAAAGCTTCCACTTGGAATGGAATCCTAATACATCCTACTTAATAAAAAAATTTAATTTCTCAAACCATTTTAATTTTATTTATTCTAGCATTCGACATGTTATCTCCAACTGTGGCAAAACAGAGCCTTATGTAGCACCTCGTGTACCACTCCTATAACACATGTAAACTTGACCAGATTTGCTCCAAAAGCTTGGTTTTTGTCTCTTAGTCTTGAATGATGACCACTATGCTCTAAATCCATGATTGGAGAAGAATAAACACCACTTAGGTCTTTCCTTTTTACGAAGTAGATTAGGCTTATTTCTTTGAATTCATGCTCTTAGGATGTCAATTAAAAATTGTTGTTCTTGCATAGGATCTATTTCTTCTCATTGAAACTTTTTACATTTTTCAATTAGACTAATGATCCACATTGTTTCAAGTAGCACAAGGTTTATAAACAAGTAATTTTCAATCATGCAAATGGAATAACCTTTACCTTCATGCAATTAGGACTAGTGTTTACATTTGAGCAAGTAGCATTTCCATTTCTTGCAAATAGAGCAACATTTCCATTTCTACAATTTGTTTAGAATTTGATTTCATGACATTGACTCTATTACATTAGATCAAGGAAATAGAGACACATTTTATGCTACACATATAGTGTCGACACCTTTTAAGTTTGTAGGAACATGTTGTACTGTTCAACCCCACCCAACCCCCACCCCCCCCCCCCCCCCCCCCCCCCCCCCCCCCCCCAATTTATTGATTTAATAGTTAATACTCTTATTAATAAATGGGGACCCTATAAAAAATTTCAAAAAACTTAGCAAATGAGAGCTTCCTTTTTTTAACTATTAGTAATAAAATTTTGAATAAACTTAAGGTGTCAAGCCAAAATCCCTTTGTGACTAGGAATTATTGCTTAATTGTAAGTCGCTGGACCTTGCATAACAAAGGTTAATTGACAATCAGAATCCGAGAATTGTGATAAAAGGCCCCACCATATTAGACTTATGGTATCATTTGAATTTTCATTAAATATAAGGATTAAAAAAATTCGTACAAAATAAAGTACTTATCGCATTCGCATAGCGGAATTCATAAAAGCGCAAAGCAAACAAAACCTTAAGGATATGCCATTTGTGTTATAGCGATTGATGAGCACCAGTAATGCAGTAGGAATGTTGCAACTCTTATGGCTACCAAATTTACCATATCAACCTGGGGTTCGTACAAACTTGGAGGTGAGAGTGTTGTATACACAAGTAGATGTGATGGGTCCGCTCTTTGTCACTGCTAAGTTGGCGATAGACCACCATGGTTTCTCAAACCATTCTTTTATTGATTCAAAAGAAGCTTGATTACCAATGAGAAAAAAGGGGAATTTGCACTAAAAGAAATCTAGTCTATTGTAGTAAGGAAAACACTGAAATAAAATTCTTAAACACAACATTCATCTAACTAACTATTAAGGGGCTTTTCTTCAAAAGAATGTTAAGTTAACATATGTGCAATCCTACTATCCTAGGCATGCAATTTGAAACATCCAAACATTTTACTGTTGTGCATGTAAATGAACAAAATAAATCTTTTTTACTTTTTGTCTATTTTTGTGTGAAAATTTGAATGCTAACTACTCTTGGTGGTGTGGTAGGTGGATTAGGGATGATGGTGAATGGTCATATGGCTTGGGAGGCAAGTAGGGGTCTTATCCTATCTTCCTAGGTTCTTTTTCCACAATTCGGCCTCAAAACAGGCCACTACAGGTCAACCTACAGTATGTCCTAATGCCTCCTACAGGATGTCCTAATGCTCCTATAGGATCCCCTATTTTCCTACAAGATATAGCCAAGAGAAAGAGGAGGGATTTGGAAGTTAGTGTAAGGCTCAGGGAAGGTGAAAGCTGAGAGAAATGAGGCAAAGGAGTAGCTAGGACTCCTTCAGAGCTAAAAACAGAGTTTGTGAGATGGTTGGATTTGCTCAACAAGCTTGGAGAAGTATTCTTATGCAATGATGAATTTGGTGAGGGATTTAGTGGAAAAAGTGATAACCATGGATGGATGAGGTGAAGATGAGGTTGTTGGTCTTGAAATCTTTCTACTATACTAAAACTCCTGCACTGCATCAATCACTAACATTTATCCACGAATTCATGTTAAACAAGAAGGATTTTCAATCAACTAAAGAAAAACAAAATTTCATTATCTAGTTGCTTATTTCATGCATGGGAAAACTTGCAGAACAATGTGAAACCCTTACGAGATCTAATGAAAGGCTAAAAACATCAGAAATGACAATTAAATCCTATTCTTGAAAACTAGTAAAATGCTGGCCTAAGTAACAGAAAACCCTAAATTCCATGAGACATCAGAATTCTATCTTTTTGGGCTGCATAGGAGTTCTTTCCTCAAACCATGGTCGCTAAATGGAGGAGCGAGGCCAAACACACCTACTAAAAACTTTTTGATATTAATTTATCTTTCTAAGCTACTACTAAAGTAATGCAAAAATGGAAGCAAACTAATCAAATACACAACTACGTACAATGAAATAATGCTAAATGCAATTCAACCATTAATCTATGAAATCAACTAAGAATACAAATACAAAAGAAGGAGCCTTTGCTGCTAAGGTTGGGCCCTAACCCAAGATCTTTAGCCCTCTGATTCAACTTAGTGTTGGATCAAGGAAATGCTCATTCTCATTATCAAATTAGAAAATTCCATAACAATGTCTTCCAAAAGTCTGGAACTCGAAAAAATGCTTAGTGTTTTTACATCAAAAATTCGAATCCTTATAAGGCTCTAGGCCTCCTTATTTATACGACTGAAGTCTCTGACAACTTCCTTAAATCTAGGGAGGCTTGGTTCCCAACCTCGAGATGAACTGGCTCTTTAACTGTCAATTGCCCGGCTGCCTTTTGATCTTCATGACTCGGCTGCTCGCAACTTCAAGCTAGTGTGATTTGATGGAGGAATATTCGAATGAGTGAGGAGTAAATGAGGAGGATGTATCTCCTACAATCTCTCCTCCTTACCTCATTTGAGATTAGGCCCTTAGTTAGCCAAAATTTCCATGATTTTCTCTTAGAAACATGTAATCAATACACATTAGTCCACTAGGCATAACATCTCAGTTTTACTCATCTCATTAAGCAAAATATAATCAAAATATGTAAGGAATTATGAGAAGAGTTGATTTAAATAATCTTGAAGGTGTATTAAGGTCCATATAGTTACCCAATGATGAGGTTCATCATCACCCCCTAGTGAAAGTGTTGCTCATCCTCTGAGCAACTCAATCTATATCCATGACTTTCATTGCTCTAGTGGCCTCCCTAACATCCCATGCTTCTATTGTATTTTCCTCTTCTAGTGCATAGAATCTTGCCTTCCTCTCTATGTCCTCCCACTACTTTATTTCTTCCTCTTACTTCCTTCCTTCCTTCTAACATTCCTAAGAGTAGTGGTGGACTAAGTCTCAAGCCAATCCAATTGACTTTAAGTCTCTAAAGAGCTTGCTTGTACATGGGTGTTCTATTTAGTGCCTCTCTCATTCTCTAAAGAGAATGGTACTATCTGATTTTTAGACTATAGGGCAAAGTGTTCCATCTCCTTTGGCAAGCTTGCATACTATCATACCCTAACAACCTGAACATGTCCTAAAAGTGTGTGATTGCTTGCTCTTGGGAAGCAAGATACCTAGGTGCAAGCTTACTGTCATTTTCAATTAGGTTGTGGGTGCTGATGACAACCATTGGATTTGATTTCTAAACTCTTATCATGAGGGGTTCTATCTCTTTTGTTACCATTACTTTCTTCATTTTTGTAGATCTTTCTACCTCATGATTCATCCATGATGCCAAGGCCATCAATCACAAGTATACTAGTTTTGAGTTAGGGTCCCACACATTCAGATTTGTCAAGGCCAAGTTGTGTAGGTAAAACTTAGACATTTTAGCTCTGTCCTCCAAGGTGATTTGATCATAGAGATCAATGAATTGTATATAATATTGGAAGGGCATAGTTCCTCTCTGTGCTAAAGTCTTCATTTGGAACTTTAGACATTGTTCCTTAAGATACAATGCATAAGAATTTGCTGGAATACTGCACTAGATTTCATCTAAGGATAGACTGGTCATGGATGCCAATTGAATTTATCTTTCTTGTAGCTATCCCCTTAGCCATGGATTCTTTGATTCCAACTAAGCTTTCATCATTACCTCTCTATCCCTTAAGCTGCTTAGTTCTCTACCCATCTCCTTTACTTTCTCCTCCATGTGGCCTATATACTCCACTCCTTTAGATTTGGAAATTTGCATGCACCAATGTGTTCTTGCCCTTTCCTTCTCAAGCTCAAAGAATAAGTGGATGGAAAATTTCCATGGAATGACCCTATCCCATTCAATGAACCTGTAGTAAGAATCAAGTTTGGGTTGAGGACTAGGTTCCCTCAGTTCGGGATCCTCCTTCTTTGCTTCTTGTTGCATGATCTCTTCTTGGTCCATTTTCTAAGTTTCCTGTAGGTTTAGTAGAGTTTCCTATAGGATGGCCCCTGCTTCATGTAGGTCCTTTTGTGTCTTGTCTAGGGGACCTCTTCCTTTGGATGAGGCAAACCTAGTGACAGGCCTCCTAACATAAGTGATGGGAGATCTGGGAGAGGCTTGTCCTGATGATCCGTCTCCTTGATTTTTCACAAGAGGAGCTATCTTTTCTTACTATTTTGATGAGTCTTCAATGACAATAGGAAATTTGGTGGGTGCTTGAGATTTTCCTTGCCTGATCCTTGTACTTTTTCTTGTCCTAAAGTACAATGGGGTTTGTCTTTGTCTCTTCCATTTTTTCTTGATACAGGTACTTAGGGTAGTGAGGGCAGTTGTTGCCTCTTTCTTAGTGGGTTATGGAGATACCCTGGGTGATTCCTCCCCTTCTTTACCTTGAATTGTAGACCTATGTTCTTCCTTTCCTTTTGTTTCCTCTTTTCCATTCTCCTTCTCATCCTTGTATTTCTCTTCTTCTTCTCCCTCCAGTTCCTCACTCTGTTCATCAATTTCTTCCTTTTCATCTTCTTCTATCTCTTCATCACTTTCCTCCTCCTTTTCTTCCTCTTCTTCCTCTTCTTCCTCTTCTTCCTCCTCTGTTTCCTCTTCATCCCTCTCTGTTTCCTCTTCATTCGTCTCACTACCAGTGGGGCTTTTGTCATATTCAAGAGCTTTTATTTCTTCCTCGGTCTGCACATATCTGAAATTTTTCTGTGTAATAGAGACTCTTAGGTTTTGGAGGGAATCTTCTAGGATAATTTTAGTTAACCCATGATGGGCTAGCTCTTGATGTTCTCCTTACTACACCTTAATTCCCATATCTATCACTGATTGAAGAAGAAATTAGGGTACGTTTAGTCTGTTTTGAGGAGGCATATCTACTCCAAACCTCAGTTCTTGGAGAAGCCTGAAATGGTATCCATATACCATACTATACCTACCTTCACATGATATATACTTAATGAGGTGGTAGCTAATTTCATTCCAAGGATATGGTAGGCTTTCTCTTCTATCCCCATTTTTGTCTTCCATTGCCTCCTCTCCTTCCAAAAATAATTTCTTCTTTACAATTTGGTTGCTACCCTTATGTTCCTTTCTCCAAGGAAACCCTAAACGAAGTGTTGTGATTCTTCCTATGAATTTATGGGTGAGTTCTATAGAGAGGCGTTTCACCACAATAGTGGCATGGGTCCTAGTTAGTGGTGTGAGTGAGAGAGGGAAGTCTCTCGCCACCTCATCATGATATCCCCTCATTTTTTCAAAGAAACCCATTCAATTGTGTCTTGTGAAGATCTTTAGTACAGGAGGGTGCTCATGAATTCTCATTGTGGTGGTGGGTTCCCTCTTGTTAAATCCCCCTCTCATTTTTTTGTGACAAACGTGGAGGCTTGTATTGGTTTAATTCCAAATTCTAATGGGTGAGAGATTTTAAATGATAATTCTGTATTCAATTGCCCTAGAATATAATCTCCTTAACACAATAGAAGGTATTTTCTATATTTTTTACTTGGAAAATGCGGTAAGATATAACTCCTACCTCCTTGTCACTGCCTGATGAAGCCAACCTTTGGCTTTTCCCTTCTAAAATGCTCACTGCCAATCCTGTAGATGACTATTCTGTATCCTGTAGGATCTTGTAGATTTTCATGTAGGATCTTGTAGGTGCTCCTGCGTTGAAAAATTTCTCACTATCTTTCATGTAGACACCACTTCAGGGGCTGAGAACAAGCTTGCTTCAATGTATCCTCGATATTGTGAATGTCTCCTATGCATGGGAATCAGTGACTTATTTCCTCATATGGGTGATTGAGTGGGATGGTGTGCCGGTGACCGAAGTACAAGCACCCACTTTTGGATTGTTGGTCCCACTACCACTTCATCATACTCCTTACCTACACATCAAAGGAAAAAACATCAAATGAGGACAATAAAAAAGAAATAAAAACACATGCAGCAAATACACAGTAAGGACATCACTCTCCAACAAGCAGCATCAAGGCATCTTATCATAGGTATGTCATCTCACTTAAACTCTCTCGTTAGCATAAAATGATAAAAAATGTAGATTTGTGAAAGAGTTGGTTTTATAAGGAAAGGTGGCCAGTTAATTTGGCCACCTTCGGTAAATCAATGAGGAGAATATAGTTAGCTCACTAGACACATGGCAATAGTCAAATTAGGAGAAAGAAGAGATGTGGTTGAAAGTGGTAAAGTTATGAATCTCCGAAGTGGGAGATGATGCAATGACACCAAAAATTGAAAAGCGCTAGCATTGTAGCAAGAATGTTGCAAATCTTGGGGCTACCAACTTTACTTTATCAACCCAGGGTTCATACAAACTTAGAGGTGACAATGCTATATACACAAGTAGATGTGATGGGTCCACTCTTTGTCACTACTAAACTGATGATATACCACTATGGTTTCTCAAACCAATCTTCCATTGATTTAGAAGAAGCTTGCTTACCAATGAGAAAAAGCAAAATTTCCACTAAAGGAAATATTGTCTACTGTAGTAAGGAAAAGATTAAAATCAAATTCTTAAACAAACCATTCATCTAACTAACTGCTAAGAGGATTTGCCTCAAAAGAATTTTAAGTTAACATATGTGAAATCCTACTATCCTAGGCATGCAATTTGAAACATCCAAACATTCTACTGTTGTGCATGTAAATGAACAAAATAACTCTTTTTTACTTTTTTCCTATTTTTGTGTGAAAATGTGAATGCTAACTTCTCTTGGTCATTTGGCTGGTGGATTAGGGATGATGGTGAATGGTTAGATGGCTTGGGAGGAAAGTAGGGGTCTTCTCCTATCTTTCTATGTGCCTTTTCCACAATTTGGCCTCAAAATAGGCCACTACAGGTCAACCTACAGTATGTCCTAATGCCTCCTACATGATGTCCTAATGCTCCTACAAGATCCCATGTATTCCTACATGATATAGCCAAGAGAAAGAGGAGGGATTTGGAAGGTAGTATAAGGCTTAGGGAAGGTGAATGGTGAGAGAAATGAGGCAAAGGAGTGGCTAGGACTCCTTCAGAGCTCAAAATAGAGTTTGTGAGATGGTTGGATTTGCTCAACAAGCTTGGAGAAGTATTCTTATGGAATAATTAATTTCGTGAGGGGTTTAGTGGAAAATGTGATAACCATGGATGGATGAGGTTAGGATGAGGTTGTTGGTCTTGAAATCTCTCTGCTTCATTGTAACTCCTGCACTCCATTAATCAATGGCATTTATCCATGAATTCATGTTAAACAAGAAAGATTTTCAATCAACTAAAGCAAAACAGAATTTCATTATCTAGGTTTCGATTTCATGCATGGGAAAACTTGAAAAATAATGTGAAACCCTTATGGGATCTAATGCAAGTTTGAAGACATCCGAAATGAAAATTAAATCCTATTCTTGAAAACTAGTAAAACGTTGGCCTAAGTAATAGAAAATCGTAAATTCCATGAGACATCATAATTCTATCATTTTGGGGTTGCATAGGAGTTCTTTCCTCAAACCATGGTCCTTGAAGCGAGGAGTGAGGCCAAATCCACCTACTAACAAATTTTTGATATTCCTTTATCCTCTTAAGCTACTACTAAAGAAATGCACAAATGGAAGCAAACTAATCAAATCCACAACTACTTGCAATGAAATAATGCTAAAGACAATTCAACCACTAACCTATGAAATCAATGAAGCAAACAAATACAGGAAGAGGAGCCTTTGCTACTAGGGTTGGGCCCTAACCCAAGAGCTTCAGCTCTCTGAGGCAACTTAGTGTTGGATCAAGTAAATGCTCATTCTCATTATCAAATCAGAAAATTACATAACAATGTCTTCAACAAGTCTTGAACTTGAAAACATTCTTAGTGTTTTTACATAAAAAATTCGAATCCTAATGACGCTCTGTTGACGCCCCGAAAATCGTTGCATCAACATTGGGGGAAACCACCCGGTCCGGACCTTAGTGCAGCTCCTTTTCCGTTTGGTGTAGTGGCTCCAACTGGGGATAATGGGACCAGTTTCCCAGCAATAGATAAATGGGATGAATAAATACTTAGTAGCGATAGGTGTATGACTAAAACTATTAACAGAAATGTAAATAAATAAAACTATCCCGAGAATCTAATTGAACTTCTAAAGCGTAGCTTTTGATGTTCTATATCCTAAAAATACAATTATATAGATAACCACATTCTCAAAACACAGATATTGAATCATTCAAGATTACTGTACATAAATAGTTAAATACAGTGATTAAAGCAATACTACAAGTCTTTAAAGGTTCATACCATTAATGCATACATGATTAAAAATAAGGCACATCATATGAACATCCAATAGTGGTATGAACAAGATTTCCTGTTGATACACATGCATACAGATAATGATAGCAGAAAACGATTACACAGTGAAATCAAATACACAGAATGAATTCAAGCCAAAGATAAAAATACCATTTGAATTGTAAGCCACTCCCGATATGAATCGCTATGTATGACTTCTACTTCAACGCATAACAATCTTTGAATCAACGACAATAGTGCACAATTGAATCAAGAAACTTCTCCGTTAAAATAAAAGTAGGTGGTCGAGTTTCATAAAAGAATAAAGGCTGAAGCACAGTAGTGCAAACTTCAGTCTGTTAAGTCTTATACAAAATTTTACGACCCTTTCTAAATGCATGAAAGAGTCTATAAATACTATTCTAATCTAAAATATCTATCAAAACAGAAAAGCTAACTAATCTGATGTCAATAAATTCTATTTCCTATTTTGCTGGCGATCGGAGGAGCTGGGCGATGAATCACTTTGCTGGCTTCTTTCCTGTGTACCTGAGTTGATTAATAGCGAGCATTGGCTCAACTTCAGGAGGTTTGTTGAGCCTGGAACTGAGCTGGGCAGCATAGGTGGAGTCCTGGATCTCGGGGATCATATATTGTATGGCATCGGTTAGGCACTTGAGAGCAGATCTTTGTTTATGAGGCTTGATTAGAAACCGCCAATATGCATCCATGTCTAAAGAATTAACCACGGTAATCAGCCTTGCTCTGTTCTCTAACTCAGGGTAGCATATTTGTTCCAATGTATATGCAGTAGTAATTTTGCCAGGTGTGCATTGGGAAGCAATATTGGCCAAATATAGAGTATCATTTACTAGATCGTCCAAATTACCAGCGGTTAACGAACATCTTGATGCTGCTCTTTCTGCTTTTAGTATTTGTGTCTGCCATTCTGTAAACAATATATTTTTATGGACTTCCAATATCCGAGGTGGATTGGCTTGCTTACCTGACTTTGAATCTTGCCATTCAAGATAGCTTGAGATATCTTCTTCAGCCTGATTATATTCTGCTCTAATCTTTTCCACCTGATCGCCTATAGTCGTAGCCAACTCACAGAGTGGTTCTGCCTGAGAAAGGGATTGCGCCAAGAGTTTAACTTGAGATATAAGCACTTTATTGATTATTATTGCCTCTTTTTTGAATTCTTCTATTTGCGCATCTCCCTTGGTGGCTTCCAACTGTGCTGTGATTTGAGCAATGTATTCATATTTAGCTTTTAAAGATTGCTCATTTTCTACCTTAAGCTGTTCCAATGCCTCTGTCAGCTCGCTCTGCTTTTGGATGGCTGCCTGAGTGATCGACTGTTTCTCCTCCTGCCATTGTTGCATCAATTGGCTATTAATTTTCTGTTGTTCCGATAGCTGTTCGTTGATGCGCACTGTCTCTTGCTGGTGTCCCGTTGATTGCTGCTCAGCTTGTATTATCCTCTGTCTGACATCTGCTAATTCCGTTTGAAGATTCAAAATCTCCTGGTCCTTTGTCTTTAAGAGAATTGCTACCTCTGAGGCTTTGTCAATAGTGGCAGCCGAATAGGCTCCCGCATATTGTGACAACTTGGTCAGGTCGTCAGAGGGATCAAATTTCTCTCTCCAGACTACATTGCCCGTCAGTGGTTGGTCAAGAAAAAGGGGAGGTTGATCAAGCCTTTGCCTTTTCCTTGATTTCTTTACTACTGCTCTATGCTTAGGGCTGTAGACGACGTTCAGTGGAGGAATGTCTTCTACCAGGAGGGTAATTTGGTCACTAGGACCTTTTGGAATTATCTCTACATTCATACTTTTGGGTGGGCCGGTGGTTGTACTCAAAACCTGGGATGAACCTTCTTTCTGTATGCCGCTGCTTCTTGGAGTGTCGGTATTCTGTGAATCCTTAGTCCCGCCGATAATGGTACTAAAATGCTTTTTTGCAGCTCGGGGTCTGTGTCGGTACCTTTATTAGTATCGGGGGTATTCTGCTTGGATTGCAACTCCTTGAGCAGTTGTTCTTGTTTCTCCTTTTCTTGACGTTCCTGTTCCTTCTGCTGTATCTCTGCCTGCTCTCTTCTCAGTCTGTCTTCCTCTTCCTTCCTTAAGCGTTCTGCTTGCTCTCGTTTTAGGAGTTCTTCTTTTTCTTTAGTTGAACGCTCTGCCTGCTCTTTTCTCAGTTTATCTTCTTGGTTTTTCTTTAATTGTTCCTCCTGCTCATTAGCTTTGGTTTTCATTGTAGCAAGGGGTTCTTTCTGTCGTTGCTTACCAGGCTCGCTTGAAGATGACGCTTGGGTCGGCATTATTAAGTCCAGGGGCAGAGTTTGCAACCTCTGCTGCCTGAGCCTGTTGAATTCTGATAACCCTTCGTCATTATACCTTGTTTTAGCAATTTCTCTGGCTTGACCAATTGATTCTGCTGAGGTAAATATATCATCAAAAATGTCCTCTTTATGCTCAAATGTTGATAATTTGGCATGTTCAAGAGCGGCGTATGCATATTTCCTGGGGTCATATGCTCTATTTGGGAGTATAGGAAGACGTAGGGCTTGAATTTTCATGGCTTCCTTTTCTGTATGTTTTAAATCGTGCAGGGTGAAAACCCCACACCTGAGAGGAAAAGTTGGCCAGCCTCTTTTTTGCTTGTTCCTAAGAGTCTGTGTGGTACTCTTAGCTGAGAGTTGGTAGGCAATTTCTCGGGCTAACAATTTATCAGGAACGTAAAAGGGAAGGACATGGGGATTGGCTTCACTACCAAAAACTCTAAGATATGTAAAATTTTCTTCACCAAACCAGCTACCTACTGACGGCAGGTCAAAAGAGGCTAAGTAAGAAATCCTTGGAATGGGTTTATTAAAAATGGCATAATAAATAGGAATCATGAAACCATTACAGATACTATACAAGTGGGCTTTGTGAGACGACTTCCACATCTTACGATGGTAAATATGGATGGGGGGGGGGTCCTGTGCGGTCCACCTCCAGCCGAGAATGGGAAATTTGGAATTAAAACACAGGGTATCCAGAATATAAGCACTGTAATAGAATGGGGGGATTATCCTTTCACTAACTCTGGTCTTATTCCTATATTCTTGGATGGCTAGGGCAAGTTTATCCGAAAGGATGGTGGCCCAATCCATAATCCAACTGTTAATTGCCGCCTCCATGAGGGGAACCATTTCGATAGTAAAATTGGTGGAATCGTGAAGACCCCATAATCTACACATCATTATAGCAGCATAGCAATAGGGTGAACACAAGGAGTCGACTGAGTACTTACCGGAGGCTTCGTGCTTGTGTTTAGCTGGATTCTGCCTCCAATCCTTGATAGGCTCAGACTCAATTTCATTCTCACTTGCGAATTTCTCCAGAAATGCCTTATTGTAAACCTTCTCTGGCATAGGCAAATGATACATTTGCCTCAAATCCTCTGGCTTGAAGGACCCAAAAATCCTTCCATCTTTTGCAATGAAGGTTCTGTCTTTGATAGAAATTTCCTCAATTGCCCATTTGATAACATCAGTGTAGGGAAGCATTTGCTCTCTTGCCGCTATCCTATGTAAGAAAGAATCGGCCAAGTCCTTGAGAGTGCACTCTGATCTCTTGGTAGAATCTGCGGTAGCTTCTTCTACCACTTGCTCAGGCTTCTCGGCTTCCAGCAAATCATAAGTCCCCTGCCAGGTAGTTCTGGCCAGTCCCGCGCACGTTGTATCTGATATCAATCCCTTCTTACTGTTCACGATTGGTTGTGGCATGGACGGTGATTCAATAGCGCCTGCAACCTTCTTCTGTTTCTTTCCCATAATGCCTGAATTGCTTTGACAAATCTGTAATCTGCACAGAAGAGTGGTTTTGGCGTAATACTGAGATAATAATAAAACTCACAACTGAGAGAGAAATAAGAAGAACGTCGATATATACTTGGCCTTTATTAAAATAGCGCGGATATGATCTATAGGCAGATTTGAAAGGATGGGTTCATTAAGGGGCCGTATAGGACCTGCCACCTTATAAATGCTTATTAGTGCAATATTCGCCTAAAGATCTTTTGAATCATGTAATGGGCGTACCGGCGGCCGAGCAGGAATGATTATGCCTTAATTGTCATTAATCCGAGCTTTCCAATCATTCTAACGGCTTCTTCTTGAGAACTGTGCCTTATCTCATCGGATCGGAGAGGGGCGCGAGGATAGATTTAACAATGTCTCAAACGACGCCAATCGCCGATCGCCGATATCGGATCGGGGAAAGGCTCGTAGATAGTTTTAACAATGTTTCAAACAATACCGATCGCCGATTGCCGATATCGGGTCGGGGAAAGGCTTATGCGCATTAAGGTTTTGGCAAGGGGAAAACGCCGATCGCCGATCGCCGATATCGGATCGGGGAAACGTCTATGAGCAGTACTTGTCATACGAAGGGAACCGCCGATCACTGATATCGCCGATGGCTTTATCGGGTCGGGACTTCATTGATAGGCATAATAATGATGCTCAAGAAAATGGCCGATTGCCGATATCGGGTCGGGGCTTTGGCTGATGGGCGCAATAGTGATGTACAAGGGAATGCCGCTGGCCGATATCGCCGATAGCTTTATCGGGTCGGGGTTTGGCCTTTTGATTGCTTGATGCTTACATTTTTGCTTTATTTCCAATATTTCAAAGGAATATTGCTTTTCTTGGATTTATTGGAATTTCATAAAGTAAGGATTATTGACATCAATTTTATTTTGAAAGG
>APFE031430702.1:62160-87817 GCA_000404065.3 Pinus taeda | reverse complement strand
GAACGGATATCTGTATGGGCGCACATTTGGGGGTTGGGCCCCTGGAACCAAGGTGATGCTATGATCATGTTCCCCTCACGAGGGTGGAAGCCCATGAGGCTTGTCAAAGACCGGCAGATGGTTATTTAAAATCTGTTGCATCTCAGGATGAAGTGGTGGCTGCTTGGTTTCGACTCCCTGGATGGCATTAAATTGAGCTACTACTCCATGATTGCCCTTTTTTTAACAATTTTTCCATCCTATGCGAGCTTATGATAGAGGGGGCTCCCGCCTGGAGTCCTCGAAGGGTATGTGTGTGGTCGTTCTGCTTAAAACTCATATACAACTCCTGGAAATCCATTGTGATTGGCCCAAGAATGCGGAGCCAGTCAGCGTCGAGGACAATGTCACAGCCCCCCATGTTTATGGAAAACATGTGGGTTTTCAACTGATAATCCCCCATTTGAAGTTTGACATTTTCACAATGGCCTTCACATTTCATGTGCCCCCATCTGCAATTTGAACTTGGAAGTTAGAAACTGCTCGTACAAAGCAATGCACTGTTTCTGCGACTTTTTGATGGATGAAATTATGTGTACGTCCGCTATCAATCAAAACTACTACTGGGCGATGTTTAATAAACCCTCTGATTTTGAGCGTTTGAGGGGAAGAAATCCCTGCCAGGGCATGTAACGAAATAACTGGTTCGTCAGAGACATTGTCCTGTTGGTTATCGTCCTCTAGCGGCTCATGTTCCCCAAGTGTAGGATCTTCCTCTGTGGAGTTGTAGTCAGTGGCATCTATTTGAAAGAATTTGGGCTCCTTACATTTATGACCTGGGGAGTATTTGTCATCACAGTAGTAACATAGTCCTTGCTTCCTTCTTTCGGCCATTTCCACAGGGGACACCTTTTGGACCTTAAGTGTTTGAGTCACGTGTTGTGCCTGTGGGAGGCGACCTTTAGCGGGGAAATTTGGGCGACTATATTGGGTTGCTAATGCACGTTCCACCTTACGAGCCACCTTGCAAGCCTCCATCCACGTGGGAGGGTGGTGAAGTAGCGCTTGAGCTCTGATGGCTTCTTTAAGACCGCTGATAAAACATTCCATGTAGAACTCATATGTGAAACCCTTAGTGCGGAAAGCTAAGCGTTCAAAAGCATTAATATATTCCTCTACTGTACCAGTCTGTCTAAGTTTAGTGAGAAGACCCAAATAAGAGTCTTCTTGTTCAAAGCGATCTTTAAGAGCTTTAGTAAATTGGGCCCAAGTCCTAAAATATCCATTGGAGCGCTGATGCCATTCCCACCATTTCCACCGTTCATTGTCGAAGTACATGCTCCCCAACACAAGCTTAGTCGCATCATCTAGGATCTAATTCAATTTGAAATACTAGTCAATTTGTGCTAGCCATGCTGCTGGGTGAGAACCATCAAATTTATGCATATCCAACTTAGGAAGTCACTGATTGGGTGGTGGATGGGTGTGCTAGACGTGAGGAGAGTGGCTAGATTCACCGTAAATGCCTTCATAGCAATTATACCCCTCCTCGTGGGCTTGCTCCTTGCCGTTTGACCTCAAATCCTCCTTGCCTTCTCCTTGCAATTTCTGTAGCTGGAGACTCATTCCTGTAAGTAGTTGGGTCATGTTATCCAGATCTATTTTGTCCAGCGGAGTGTGGATTTTGTTCACTGTTTCCTCCAGTTTGTCCATCCTTTCATTGGCCATCACTTGAGCTCTAGTTGCTACCATACACCGTTGTGATGAAAAAAAATTGGGACTACCAAAAAAAATTTTGCCCAATTAATTGAATGGTACCACCATGCTCAGCTCGTCGTCCTAATTGTATAGGAACCCTGCACAATGCTTCTGGTCTACTGGATCTGAGAGAACTGGCTGGTTGGGACCGATGTCTACTGCTGTTGCACTCCTTAGCTCAAGCGGATCTGGAAGAGATGATGAGTAAAAAAAAGGAACTAGGGTCTTGGGGAGTGTCAGGTGCTATAGATCGCAATATACATAAGGGTCTGGCAGTAGTACTCGGCCTAATGTTTCAGGGCTCTAACTAAGGAGGGTCGACCGTACCCTTAGCCGTACCACCCGACTACCCTATCGTACGGGCGAGTAATCTCTCCGAGTGCTGTTCTCGGTGTACTGTAGCCGCAAGACGGTCACTGGTTTATCTATGGCAAGGTTTTCAGGGAGCCTATGGGGCTTCCGATATACCCAGAGGGTACGTGGAAGATAGTCCTTTTGCGGTTCTGTCTAATGCGCTACTACTCGAAGGGGTACCCAAAGGGGTTACAAGGGAGTCCAACAGACGTGACCACCTCTTGTATTTCCTGCGTGCATGCCTCCCAAAATCCACAGATTTATGCGCTCAACGACAGATCCCGTGGTTTAAAGATGCCGGAACACGTCTCGAGCCAAAAAATTTTTTGCTACTAAATGGAGATCCCACCGGCCCTGGAAAGAGCTCTGATACCACTTGTTATGCTTCTTAACCTGCAGAAGATACCCAAATACAGAATATGCGAAGAAAAGAGACCGAGAACATAGAATGACAAAGACTTTATTATTCAGAGAGAAATGTTCACTTGCCTCTTCGAGGGGTCAACCTCCAATAGAGCAGAGCTCGATTATAGAAATAAGACACGATGCTCCTCACAAGGAGTTACTATCCTTTATATATGACACCTACGAGTAATACCACGGGTCAATCCCGCTTATTACTAATACCATCTATCTAATACCACGGCCCATTTGCAACTAACTATGGTTCCTTTATGAATTGCGGATTAACCACTTACAATTATTAATATGGGCTTTATTGACTCTTAACTATGACGTGGTCCCATTACATAGATAAGGGGGTTAGGGTGGGACCCTAACATCTAGAAATAGATGGTTGATTTATCTATTTTCACTTACATCATTGTAGCACCACAAGAACAAGATATAATATTTTTGTACTGTTCACCTTCCTCAACATTGCATAGAAAAAATAATGACATCACAAACAAAAAATAATGTGTACTATTTATATTACAACCAATGGGAGCCCCCTTGATCTTATGTTTGTGCTACTTTAATAATTAAATGGACTAACCCATCATCTATCAACAAAAAATAGTGAGGAGATAAAGACAAACTTGGTGAAGTCCTATAGAAGGTTTGAGAAATTCTGAGTTATCCTATTAATAAGGAAAACAATTAAACACTTCATAGCATAATACATAATCTAGTTAACAATCCTAATATCAAACTTGATGTTAAGTGCAAAGTTTACTTTTTGATATCCCAACACTTAATATATCAATTTGGGTTTCATAAACTTTGAGGCACAACATAATCTATACCAGGGATAAACTTGTAGGAACCTATAAACCGAACTTTGTCTATCTAGAACAAATCACACAATCAGCTTCAAAGGATACCGCAAACTTCAACATCTTCTAGAACTCAATCTCCAGGGTTCAATTTACTAAAATAATTCTAGTGTCATTATTCAAAAAAACATATAAAAACACATAACTAATGGCCACCAAGCTATTTAATTCTAGTCCTCCTAAACTAAGAGACTTAAGGTCTTATTTAGTTGTCCAATGGACAAAGGAATTCAAAAACCTTTTTATGGTTTGCATGCGTATAAGACAAGGAATGAAAATAGCTCCTATCCTTGGATCCTTTTGAGCTAGAAGACATAATTCCTTTCTTAGGTGTCAAAAGGACAAGGGGACTTAGGATCTCTTTGCAAGTATCAAAAGAAAATGAGTTATACATAATTGAATTCACCCATTAAGTAGCATTGAATTATCTAATGGATAAAAACGAGGCTTACTCCACTACAAAATTCTATATGCTCATATATTGTATTGTGAAAACCTATTTAGTGACAATAATAACTGATATTCCAGATATGTGTAGGGTTCATACAAACAATGCCATGAATTCATATACCATTAAAAGAAATGGTACAATCACAAATATCTTCATACAATATTTGAATACAAGTCTAGATTTGAAATATCAATATTCCTATAATCACTTAAAATACCCTAAATATCATATTTAATTAAAAATGCAAGCATTCAACCCAAATCCATATCTAGAAGATATTTAAGTTCCTTTGATATATTTCTTATGTGATATTCAACTTGTAAAACATTGTCATGATCCTAGATATTAAGAATGGAATACCACTACATGAAAAGGAAAATTTAGAAGAAATAGCAATGACATTGAACCCTTAGAATTGAAACAAAATATTAGCTATCATAGTGTAAATCATATCACAATTTCAATATTCATGTTTTTCCATATCTACATATATTCATTCATGCATTAAAAAAAAATACTTCAAACAAAATGAAACAAAAATCCCTTCATTATTCAAATATGTTAGACTCACATATGATAAATATTTTAGACATACTTGGTAAGTCTATCAAATGCCACCATGATGACATTATTTCCTTCAAACTTGGGTAAACCTGTGATAAAATCCATAGAGACCTGCCTAACTTTGATTGGGAATAGCTAAAGGTTGTAATAAACTCGGTGTGTTAATTGTCTCAAGTTTATTTTGTTGGAAAACCAAACATTCTACTACAAACTTTTGAATATCAGATTTAAGGATATCCCAAAAAATATATTTCTTGACCCTCTGGTAAATTTTTAAAAATTTTGAGTGCCCTCCTGAAGGAGAGGTGTGCAATTCTGAAAGAATCTTTTATTTGAGTTGGGAATTCTTATAATATATATATATATATATATATATATATATATATATATTATATAATGTATAGTATGTATATGTATGTATAGTAGTATATACATATACATACATATACATAATATACAAATATAATATATACATATAATATATATTATATATATAGATATATATATATCTATATATTATATTATATATATAAGTGATGTTTGTACCATAATGAATCATTTTTCCAGATAAATGTATTAGATGTACTGGGATATTGTTGTAGCTTTTGAATGAGTGTCAACACCTCTTCATCATTCTTCCATTCCTCCCTTGCATCAATTATCCAATCAGGTTGGATAATATAAATGACATAGAGCAATTCTTCCACATCCTCATTACTTCTTTAGAGTGCATCTGCAACAACATTTTGCTTCTCTTTTTAGTAGATGATTTCAAAGTCATAACCCAACATCTTTGTAACACATTTTTTTGCTTTTCTAAAGAAAATATTTGTTCCAATAAGTATTAAAGACTATCATGATCTGTTTTTACCTTGAACTGTCTTCCCAGTGGGTAAGGGCACCATTTCTTCAGTGCATGTAGGATCGCCAACATTTCCTTCTCATAAATGGCTTTATATAAATACTTTACCTTGATTGGATGAATTTAAAAAAAAATGGTATTCCTTCTTCCATTAAAAAAACACCAATTATGTTTCCTAAGGCATCATATTCCACAATAAAGGTTTTTATTAAGTCTGTTGTAGCTAATAACAGAGCTTGACACATTTCCTCTTTAAGATGTTCAAAGGCCTTATTTGCTTCTATGGTCCAATAATAGGCATCTTTATTCAGTAATGTTGTTATAGGTGTTGTTATCTTCCCATAATTCTTGAAAAACTTGCAATAATACATTGTCAACTCGAGAAATCCTAGAAGATACTTTATGTTTGTTGGGATTTTCCATTCCTTTGTGTCTTTAATTTTGTTAGGATTTGCCTTAACACCCTCATGGGATATAATATGAACCAAATATTCAACTTCCTGTACCCAAAAGAAACATTTGGAGAGTTTTTCATACAATTGTTTCTCCTGCAATAGTTTAAGCATACTGTCAACATGTTGAACATGCTTTTTCCAAGACATGCTATAGATTAGTATTTTATCAAAAAATACTAACACGAATTTTCTAAGGATGGGTTTGAAAATGGAATTCATCAAACCTTGAAAAGTGGAAGGTGCATTAGTATGGCCAAAAGGCGTGACCAAAAATTCATAATGACCTCCATGAGTTCTAAATATTGTTGCCAAATGCCTTCTCTCTTCATTCTAATTTGGTTATATTATGAATGACGATCCAACTTGGTGAAGTAAATTATTCCATGTAGTTTATCCAACAATTCATCAATGGAAGGAATGGGAAACTTATCTTTAATAGTGATCTTGTTGATCTCTCTATAATCTAGACACATACGCCATAATCTATCCTTCTTGTCAACTAATACTATTTGAGAAGAAAAATAACTTTGGTTGGGTTGAATTTTACCTGCCTCTAGCATTTATGCAATCATACATTCAATTTCACTCTTCTAGGAATAGGGATATCTGTAAGGTCTAATGTTTGGAGGAACATTTCCTGGAATCAAGTGAATAACATGACCATGATCATGAATAGGTGGGAGATGTTTGGGGGTCTCAAATACCTTGTAATGATTGTCAAGAACTCTATGAAGATCTGAAGGCATGGATGACTTAGATTCCTGAACATATATCGATCATAATTGTGGAATTAGCCTTCATTGTTCCTTCTTCAAAATATTTTTCATTCCATTATGACTTATTATCTTCCTAGGGTTCCCTATGATACCCCTTAATTCATTTCCCTTTCCTTATGAGAAAAATTTCAAGAAAATTTCTTGAAAATTAAAAGGTATTGTCCCAAAATATTGTAACCATTGGGCTCTGAATACAACACCTACACCTCCCATCAGAATGAAGAGCATTGGACTATTCAATACATATTCCCCCATGGTTAGATTGATATTATGGCACTTCCCTGTGAAATTTATGGTTCCTCAATTTTCAACCATTACTTGACACTCTGGTGTTGGATATAGAAAGCAATTCAAATCCTTGGTCATGTTAAAATGAATAAAATTACAGGGAATACCAAGATCAATTAGCATTGTTACCTCTTTTTTCTTGACATATCCTTCTATATTGAGAGTTTGAATAGTGGTAATTCATGCCAATGCATTACAATATATGTTCAGATTTATTTCTTCTTTTTGTGGGGTTGATTTCTAGTGTATATCGTCTTCCTTTGATATTTCTTGTTCCTTTTCTTCCTCCTCTTCACAATCTATGTAAAACAATTTCTTCTAAACACACTTATGACCCTTATTGTATTTTTTATCACAACTGTAACAAAGCCCTTTTTCTCTTTTTTCCTCCAGTTTTTGTGGTGTCAACCTTGTAGGTTGTGGGAGGATAGGAGCAACAGGACTTCCATATTTATAATTGTGAGTGGTAGACTTCCTTGTTTCCATAATTTTGCTTTCAAATTTTCTTGCCACCCTGAATGCATTCTCTAATGACTTAGGTTCCCAAAGGAAAACCTCATGTTGTATATTATCCTTTAGAATCCCTATGAATACATCAATCTAATGCTCCTCTGGAATATCATTTACCTTGATATTAAATATTTGGAAGTCCTCAATGTGCTCTACCATTGAAGCCTTTTGTTTGAGATTTATCAATTGGCTAAAGAAGGTATTTCTCTTTGTATCCTCATAATGTGCTACCAATTCTTCCTTGAAAATTGTCCAAGTGACAATTAATTTACAAGAACAAAGCCATTGATACCACACAAACTAATTTTGTTATAAATATAAATATGAAATGCATACCTTTTGTGTGTGTGACATGTCATGTAGATAAAAGAGTTTCACCATTTCAAATATCCATGTTACCAAAACATTACCATAAAACTTCTAAAAATCGGTCTTTGAAATAGATTTGGTCTTCATCCCAAAGATGGAGTCTCTAAAATCATGATTCGCATTCGATTTATTCTCTTCATGAGTTTGATGGTATACCTTATCACCACTAAGAAGCCTTTCTTCTAGCAACTTTGCCAAAACTTTCCTCAAATATTCCATGTCCACTTTTAAACCATTCATGTCACCTTTTATTTCTACTTCAAAACCATCCATGTCCCCTTTTAAGCCATCTTTGGTTTGTCTTTGTGAGAGAGAAAGTTGTTGCACTTGGTCATGTAATTTTGATATATCTTGTTGCAATTATTCCTCTTCATCCTGCATAGTAGAGATTTTCGAGGGTTTAATGGTTGTAGAATTATTTTGTTTGGGAGGAATTTTAGAACCAAATATTGATTTCTATGCTTCAATATGCCATTTGAATTACTTCAAACTAATTTTTTCAACCAAAAGTTATGTAATTTTAAAAATAAATACACACATTTTTCTTGCCTTTAGTATCTCAATATTGAAATTGTTGTATCTCTGTAATTTCAGCTCTCCAAAGTTTGAAATTTCATCTTTTGTTAGGTCTCTAAGTATTATTTCCAATGCCACTAGTCATATCAACATTGGATTCCTCAAGATAAAGTGGTTCCAATCTCTCATGATGACCTACTTATGGATTGTTTAAGAAAAGAAAACTTGTATAGAATGAAATGTGTCACTATTTCAACCTCCGTCCCTAAAAATGATTCATGACAAACTACAATCCGTGCAATTTAAGTCACATTTTACAAAATTTAAATTTGATTCTCTTAGATAAATTTATGAGGATTTTACTTAGGTCACTTGTTTGAGACTAAATTTTGGAGAATGAAAAAACCATAATTTTTACAGACCATATCTTAGATTATATAGAGAACCAAGATCTGAAATGTTTACAAAAATTTCACCAAGATTTTGGCTCCATGTGGTTGAACTTTTAGCTTATAAATCATCGTATAAAAAATGTTCTAGCGAAAATTCCAAGATGACCTATTTGAAGCAGCGAAACTCTAGAATCCAAATCTGAGATACCAAATGTTACGCAACTAGATCACAAAATAAAGAAAAGATAGACAAATGACCTGAAAATTAGAATCTTCGAGGGGGAAACCTCCTTTACATCACATAAATGAAAATATCTCCTTGGTATATATAGGAGTTTATAGGGTCACAATATAATTAGGGCCTACATAACGATGATAATGTAAGGGCTCAACAATAATAATATTAGGCTTCTATGGGACACAACAATAATAATATGGGGGCTACATGGGGCACAACAATAACAATATGGGGGCTACATATAGTATTATACGGACCGAACACTCATTTTCATCTTCTTCCACTAGGAGAGGAAACTGAGCTAGAATTGTGAACATATCACCAAGGTTCTTATGATCAAGAGGCTTACAAAACTTACTAGTGTGTGATACTCCCATATAAGCCAATTACCAAAACCCATGGAACTTGTCTCCAATGTAGTCAACAAGGTTCCATATGGTGCTATAATTTTTACAATGATTGGAAAGATAAGGGAAATACTTAGTATTGTTATCACCCAATTGTAGCAACTAGGTGTGGATTTTAAATTGCCATTCTCTCTCTTGATCTAGTATAATATTGAACCTCCTATTTTCTAATTGATGTAAATGTGATATATTTTCATAGAAATATTACTACAAAAATCAAAATTTGCAATTTCTTCCTTAATACCCTTATGTTCTTGAAAGTATTATGATTTTTTTAAATGGATACTTTCCCCTTGAGAGTAGAAATATTTATACAAAATTACATGCATGGAGAGACCCACAAATTGGCTTGAAATGGATTCTAGGACCCCTAGATAAAATATGTGAATTTGTCCTCCTCACTCTGGTGGGGATTATATCTAAATGGCGAGCTCAATATTTAACCCCCTTTCATAGTCTCAATAAATATGGGAAAATTATCTTAAAAAATGTATCTTACCATTCCAAGATTGAAATTTATCCACTCATGGAAGCAAGGGCTAGTGAGTTAAGAATCCATCTAGACATAATAGAAATTGCATTCACATCTCAACAGTTACGAGAGATTCTTCAGCGTAAATCACATAAAATTTCATTTGCCGACGCGTTTCGAACCAACTAGTGTGGTTCATCGTCAAGACAAGTTGAAGAAAGAGATCTAGCTTAGCATGTTAAATAGTTTGAGGAGAGACTCCAATGACTAAAATTTGATTAACGGCTAATTTTTGACTTTAGGACCAGAGTCAAATTTTTACTCATTATTTTAATATTATTATTCATTATGGAAATAAGTTAAATCAGGTAAAAAAAATAAATAAATTAATGGTTAGTTTTTTAAAAAATAATTTATTTATTTAAATTATTAAATTATATTTATATATATATATATATATATATATCTTATATATATATATATTATTTATATATATATATATTAATTAAAATAATATTAGTTTGTTAAGAAAGTTAGGATTAATTATAAATAAATACCATAACTTAGTGGTTGTTTAAAAAGGTAATATATGAAATTATTTATTAATATTATAATATATACATACATACATATATTATATAATATATATAATAATATATAATAATAATAATATAATAATAATAATTAAAATAATAATATTAGGATTAATAAATAAAAGTCTTGACTTTAGGATGGCCAAATTTTTATTTACTAATTTAATATTATTTATTGTTGTTTTGTCAAGGTGGGAGTAGACTCAATGGGCTCTAAATTGACTCGACTCATGCTTTCAAACACGTAACAAAATATCATAGCTATGCCTCTTATCGAATAATAGAACCCAAAATCTCTCCTTTACCAATAGTAAAATTCATGTCTATGTTGATGATAAGGTTTTCCGATAGTTAATAATTCATAGAAGTAAGGTAATCCTAGAACCCCTCCTTTGCCACATAAGGCCCATAGAGGTTTATTACATGTAGAGTTGTATCCAACTCTCAACTAATGACCTTTAGCATGAGACCTGAGGGAATCAAAAACACATTCATAAAATTTAGAGACATATTAAAGCTAGAAATTAACCCTCGTGAAAAACCACAAGAATTTGTTCCAATAGAATCCCACATTTTAAGAATCCTTTTCATATCACTAGTTAGTGGTTTACAAGACTCATATTATCTTGACATTGTAAAAGGTTGGGATTTTCTGTCTCAACTAAATGTTTGATGGAATATTTTCAGACTTCCCCTATTCAGAGAACATTTATAGTTACAATATTCATGTATGTGCTAGCTTCAAGGAATTCATGACTCTAAGTACCCCAAAAATGACACGTTGATGGCCTTGTGGGATATCTCCCAAATATTTCTCTTGAGTAATTTAGATCACTAATTTTGTACCAACCTTTAAATGGTCCCAATCCTTAGTGAGATAGAGACCTAATCCCCTAGATCCATACAAAGGTCCACGAGGTTGGTCGAGTAGGGATTCCAACCATAGGATGAAGAAGGGGAAGATATAGAATTTTTAGGGCTTTATCAGGGGGAGGAAGCTCTAGAATCTTGAGTTTGTCGAGCTTCAACACTAATATGAAAAATAATTCGAAACCTCCCCCCCCGCCCCGCCATGACATCAAAACCGGAATGACAGTTTAAAAATTGGCCTAAGGAAGAAAACACCAACTACACCCCTAGAAACTAAAGAATCAAAGGTAGGGAAAGAAATTGGGAATTTGTACCTAAGTCGATGACCAAGATAAAAGAGGAATCTCCAAACAAGCCAAGTTGAGCTAATTGTGAGATAGATAATTCTAGATCCTCCACAAAAGCATGATGACAATGTAGGCCTTTAGGGCTCCCCAAGACACCCTAGTCAAATGATAATAAAATGTATCCAATATTTATTGGATCCTCTCTTGGTTTTTAACATCAGTGACATCACTCTCCCAACCATTAGACCTAACAAGCACCCTTTCATAGGTGCATCCCATGGATTCCACAACCATAATAAGATTATCATCTTTAGCTTGACCTCTTTGTGGTGTTTAAACCTTTCCCTTTACAATATATGAGAATATAACCCACCTCATGACAACAAATGCATCTAAAATTAAAATCCATATAGTCCAAATCACATGTATAATACCCATCACTAAATTAAATAGTAATATATTCATATAATCCCTTTTGGGAATTAATATCTACCAAGATTCTCACAAGAGATATGGGGGAATAGTCCTCGAATCCTAGATCCCCTATGATAAACAAGGATATGGGGTTCCAAATTTCATTGAACCCCACCTCATTCCATGGCTCCAAAGGGAGGGTTGAAAGCCTTATCCAAATTGGCACACTGGAATCTTGTTTTATCCTAGTGTCTAAAAGGGGATGTTGGGCATTGAGGCATAGAGCATTGCGATATGATATTTATAATAGGGATATAAATCAAATTCGTTAACCAATATTTTTGCATCCAATTAGAGGAATATTCCATGTTAAATTGATGGCCTACAAACTTACCCAAAACTATCTTCTCAACCAAGTTCCCAATCTAGTGTAAACAAACATTTTTTCCCACAACTAGAAAAATATCACTCCGACACAATTTTTTTTAACTCTTTGCTCTTTGGATGTTGAGGATTTAGAGAATAAATACTAGTCATACTAGAATTGGAAAGCTCATCTTTCCATAAACCATCCCCAAAGAAGTTAGAGCTAGATAGGAGAATGGGAGAAGCCCACACATTCAAATGTGACATGCCTCCAACCAGAGCTCTAGGGGAGGAAGAAGTGACAAATTGATTGAAACTTGTGGTGGTGTGTGCATGGCATGATGCACGTGAATGACTAGTTGAAGGACTTGTGCATGGTTGTGAATAACCCTGAGGGAATTACTACGTTGACCTCACCTCATGACACAAAGATTTGTGGATCCACCACATCCTTTCCACCAAAATCCAAAATTTCAATGGCTAAGGATGAGAAGATGTCATTTGTATGGGAAAAAATAGCATACACTCACAAAGTGTCTTCAGAATATTCCCACGAGTTAGACTTCCCCTATGATTGTACCAATGCCACCATCATTGTTCATGTGGGCTTATGCTAATGAGCCTTGCCACACAAACATTCTCAAAACACAAATTTGAAATTACATGGAATCCACCATTATTTGATGTGTTAGCTTCTTTTTCTTTTCATTCACAAAGTCTTTCTGCAATGATTAGATACATAAATATTTTAATGGTTTCTTCTTTATTTGTGATCTTGTTTCTCTTAAGTAATTATGCAACTGACATATCTTTCAAAATGAGAAGAGCTTCCAGTCAAAACTGTTAATATGTCTAAACTTAGACATAGTTCCACCTCTAAATAATATATACATTTAAAATATATTAAATAAATATAAACAATATCGAAGGAAGTCATAAATTTTTAGATTAATAATTTATTATTATTCAAATTTGATAATTAACTTTTTATAATCCTAGATTAAAAAAATAATGAAATTGAAAATAAATGTTTATACATCATTAAATAAACAATAAAAATGAAAAAAAAAAACCACACATTATTTATTAAAATTTTATTTTAATGTACTAATACTTGCTCTATTGGTTCAACTACCTTCTCTTTTTTCCTTATGGACTTTGCAAAACACTCCTCTCTATCTCAATTCCTACCATGTTAGGTTTTATGTGACCCCAATTCCTTCCAACTGACACATTCGCTTTTTTTTTCATATATGTAAAATTAATGACCAGATGTGATTGTGTATTCACCAAAAATCTAAAGGGGAAGGACACTATTGTTGCACAGAACTAATCCTTATGTTTGACTACTCATTGAAGCGACGACAGATTCCCAATTTTCACATCTGTGACTTATCATCAAATGGCAGCATGAATTTAGTGAATAAATCGTTGTCAAAGTTGACTACAAGGTGGTTCATGACTTAGAAGCGTGGGTGATGTTAAAGTGAGTAATACGTTTGCGCAGTTTGGAAATGTAGGTGATGTTTACAAACTGAGTAATACTTATTCAAGTATATAGTATTAAAGGTATATTATTAAATGTTTTGAAATTTTATATAGTTGAATTTAAAGTTATTTAATTGGATGATTAGAACAGATTAATGCTTTCTAATCTGATGTTTATTGATATCTGTTTCTAAAATAAATTATACTATTTATGTAGTTGTTGAAGTAGACAATTATATAATTAGTCATTTGTTGTTTCTAAACATGTATTTTATCCAATGGAACATTGAACTTAGTGATTGTCTCTAGCAAAATTGTCATGTTATGAAGTGCTCTCTTAAAGTTGTAATGACTTTCATTACTACCTAAAATTGTAAAATTGTAAGTTGTACCATGTGCATTACTTATAGACATGGGTTGGAGCATGTGAAGGTGGACGAATTCTCACTAAATGAGGTGGTTAGAGTATAGTTATCAAAATCAACTAAAATAAAGAGAAGGTTAACTTAGTGAAATAAATTCAAAATTTACGATCCATTCAGTTTAGTTCAATTCAATTCAACTGAATTGCTAGTCAAATTTTGATTTATACCCTTTAAGAATATTTAGAATAGGATGGGCTTGACGGGTAGTGTAAAATGGAATTCCTCGATTGGAAGTAGCTTTCTTGATATATATCCCTTGCATGAGTTCCTCCTTAAGAACTACACCTTGTCAATATGTTTCTCCATAGAAGTGATGATGCCTAATCCATACTCATGAAACTAGCTTGTGGAGAGATGTATACATTATCATCCAACTTTGATTGATGTCAAGCTATAGTTCTCTCTTTACTCACTAATTCTATAGTAAGTAAATTAGATTGATTTTTTCCTAGTGTAGGTAGGCCATCTTAGGAGGGTTTCTTTCAATGTTCTCTCTAGTAGATGGATCACAACAAGTTCAAGGGCAACACAACTTTTTCAAAACCAAATGGCATATATTTAGAATTTTGGACAATACAAAGAAAGCCAATGGGATTATCAAAACATATAATTCTTTATATAGGGGAATTGTGAGAGGATATGATAAAGATTGTCGAATTTTTTCAAAGTACAATAATGAATTTTGACCCTTTTTTTTGAATTGAGAAATATTCAATCTGATTTTTTTTCTAGCTTGTACCATATCAAATTCAAATTTGAGCTTGGTAACTATAAGTAAAACGTTGATATGTAAAACAATAAGGTCACATTCTATTGGAAAGAAAAATCAAAAGGAATTGCTAAACAATGTGTTTAGAGGAAACCCGTGATGAGAGGTGGCTTCTAAGGAAGTATAAACAACAATCATGTTTGAAGGTTGCAGTAAGGATGATGTTATGTTGCACTATCCCCCAAGTGGATTACTATTTTTCATTCCATTTTGGAAATACCATACCAAATTTTGTCATAACATAAACATAAATGTGTCAAATTATTCATGAGAATATTCGGGTGTTCAATAAGGAATGAAGCTCAAATTCATTTATGTATAAGGGAATCTTGGTTCTATAACATCGTCTAGAGATATTCACTAGTTTTCATTGCAAGAAAAGTAACATAGTGAAAAGTTATTGATAACAATGTTGGGAACTTAGGAAATTTTGATGAGAAAAAGTGGGGACTAAGGTGAGTGTTTGACGCCATGGATAACATATTTTTCAGGCTAATGTGATTTTTTTGATTAGGATCATTGTGTTATCTTATTGTTGCAAAGGGTAAGTGGATGGGAGAAATGGTTGTGGCAGTAGTATATGGGCATTAAAGGAAGTGAAGTATAATTCCCCTTAATTCTTGTGGGTTGATTAATATCGTGGGGCAAAGGAAGGTTTTGTTAGAAGTTCTTTGGCAAGTTGATGTCAATGGTGAAGTAATATTCTTCGACATGTTCATGCGAATTTCACATATAGTAAGCCTCTTAGTGGTGGAAATTGATAGGGTAATGGAATGGGTGGCTTGAGATGGAGATGAAGATGATGTGTAGGTGTTTTTAGTAGTTCACCCAAAACAATTTTATGTACAATTAAATAGGATGGCATGTCATTCCATTTTATTGATAGGAGGTTTCATAGGTAAGGTGATAATGCATCATTTAGTGACTATCATTTTACAGTTATCATATTTAGCCACTTGAGATGATATAATGGGGTTGATGTGTGTTGGGTAAAAAATGAAATTGGCCAGGTTTTTGAATATTCAATTCTTTTTTATTGTTGTTTCAAAAATCATAATAACAAAATAGTATTTCATTGGGTATTTTCGTTGAAGAATACATTGTTATAAGAAGCATAATATTGCTTGGATAAAATGATACGTTGGGATCAATGGTTGTAGGATTGTATGTTATAATGATCTCAGGTTCCTTAAACTGAGGGAGATCAGGCTTTTACTCTATGAATAGAACCTTTGTTGCTTTGGTGTGGAAAAGTGCCTTAAATTCCTCCTTGGAGTGGTAGCGAGTATTCTAGAAATGGGAATGGTGGCCTAGGTTAGATGTTAAGGGGATGGAAAAGGAGAGTGTGGCATGTTTAAAAGACTAATTAATTATAAAGGTTGATTTCAAATCTCATGTTTAGGTTTACACTTAAATTCAATGGCCACTACATGAAGAGACACTTGATTTAAAGAATTAGTTTGAAGCATTTCTCTCTTTAGCATTAAAGGAAGTAATCGCAAGGAAATAAACCATAAATGAATCAATATTTCTATATTTACCTTTAGTGGAGGTGTTTTAAAGGTAATAAACTATAAGCAAATTTAATAGACAATACCTTTTATGGATTTAGGATTCGTAGTTGAAGTCGCAATTTGGAGAATATTTTTAAAGTTGTGACATTGTTGGACATAATATTGGAAAAATTAAAGCCTGTGGATAACCTAACATGTAGAAGCATGCCATGAGTTTCTAACATAGAGCTTCTCAGTTGGAGATCTAATTTTCTATTGAGAGGTAATTCTCATGTAGCACTAGGATGGGAGAGGAATTGGGAGGTCTTAATTGATGTTATCAAATAGTATTAATCTTGTCATGTTAATTCCAATAGTTTCTAGCTTATATGTCCCCATCCTCTAGATGGATCCAATTATTCAACACAATTTCATTCATTTCTCTATCACATATGTGTAAAATGCACAATCTCATTCATTTCTCCATCACATATGGGCAAGTGGATTTCAACATCTAGTTGAAAGGAGGAAGATGGAGATGTTTAGACTTTTTTAGTGATAACTTTCATGTTGGTGTTTAATTGGTGAAAGAATTGAAATTGTTTTTTTAGCTATTGATGCGATATGTCTCTATGTGACAAATATTTCAAAGGGTTTGAAATATATTTAAAGATTACCATAGAAAATGAGGATGTGTATTCTTAAAATTAATAATCATAATAGTGTAAAAACAAATTTATTGCCTTTTATTTTTTATATTTTATTTAAAAGGTAAAATAACTGAATATTAGAGATATTACATACACAAATTCTAAATTGAAACATTACTATTAAATTGGCTATAAAAATCATCATGAAGAAGACAAATTACTAAATTGTTGTAGGTAGCATGGTAATTGATCTAGGTGCACATTGGTTGCATAAACAATTGCTTGAAGAGTTAGGTAGGACAATAGAAGTCCAATATAATAGACAATCATAAGTCACACATTAACAAAGATTTTGATACATTAAACAAAATTATTGTGGAGTAGAGGGTTGAATGAAAGAAAAGAAGGAGAAAGTTAAAAAAAAATGATATTTAGTGTAATTTGGTAGGAAATATAAAATATCATAATTTGACAAAGTATATATATATATATATATATATTATATATATATCGTTTATTGAGTATACCCCTCTCTAGGTAACTTTTTTTTCTTTTTTCGTAATCATACTATTATTATTATTATTATTTATTATTATTATTATTATTATTCAAGTTTAAGGTCACGGTCAAGCCAGACACCACATTGGTGTATGAGACACCCTTGTTTGTGAGACAATGGACCCACCTCCGTACAATGATTTATTACAAAGTCGACAAATGCATACATACTCTACGCCCCTCTGGTTTTGAACTTGTGACCTCTTAGGAGGAAACACATGCTCTTAAACAATGTTCCTTCATATCACTTTAAAGGAAAATGAGAATATACATATCCCTACATATATTAGTTTTTTATTTAAATTGAATGTTTCCTTCCATATGTTTCTTTGAACCATGCTCCACCCCATATCACTTTAAAATTGAGAATACCTTTTCTTTACATAATATTTGCTCATAAAATATTTTCATCATAATTTTAATATATTTATATAGGATTTGTCTTTAGTGTGACTTTTTGGACTTTCTAGTGCTGGAATCCAGTGGAAAATTTTGAGGTGAAATCTTGATTTGTGTTATTTAAACTTGTTTTTTCACTGTATATATGGATTCAACACCTTGAAAAACCCCTAGGGCACTTCGATTGTGGTGCTGGAATCCAATGGAAAATTTTGAGGTGAAATCTTGATTTGTGTTATTTAGACTGGTTTTTTTATTGTATATATGGATTCAACACACTCAAAAACCCTGGCACTTCGATTGAACAAATGTTACCAATCAAAGCTTGTATTCATTAACTTCCTGTCAATTTGGAAAAATTAATAAAAAAAACCACTAAAAAGCTCCAAAAAATCTCATAAAACAATCGATTTAATATATTAATAAATATTAATAAAAATTAATTAAATAAATATATTAATAATTATTTATATTCTATAATAAAAAATTAAACTGATCAAATTTATATAATCATACAATATAATATTAAAAATTATTATTTCTTAAAAAATTCTTACATCGTTTTTAATAAACATTAATTACCATCCTTTATTAATATTAAAATTTAGATAATTCATTTTTAGTCGAAAAACCACTCATAAAACTAGAACACCTCAACATCGTCCTCAGTTTCCCCCAGTCAATTACACAATCATACGCATGCTAAATATCACGCATGTCAAGAGACACCGTAACATCGATGATGATTTTATTTCCTTTAAGTTATTAAATTTTTAAAATAAATGTGGAATAAACTAAATATCTATATATTTATTTAGATATTTAAATATAGAAAAATAAAAAGATAAAGCTTTTTATTAAAGGAAACCATAATTATTATTGGTCTTATGTGCGATACAAGTCAATTTTGACCATTGGCACAGTAACAAATGGACTAAGTAAAATTTGACTTAGTGACATTGTAAAAGGTGTTTTAATAGTACATTTTATTATCAACTTATTTATGGAGTGTGGAAAATAAAGAGTCTGGAAAATAAAATTTTAATTTTAGTAACTAAAAAAGTCATGAAAATTTAAATTATTCAAATGTTTTTCTTTTAAAAACTTAATGTTTAGATTTTTAATAAATATAATTTTCTCAAATATTTTGAACTATGAACTGATATAAAAGTATCTGAATATAAAAATAAAAAACTAATATTTAAATTGAATTACTAATATAATTAGAAAAACACAAAGGGATGAATCTATTATATGTATTTTATTATTCAAATCTTCCAATATTAAAAATTTTAAAATTTAAAAAATTATTTATAAATTAATATATCGTAATCCATCTTAAATTCTAAAATTTATAAGCATAGAAAGAGACAAATCTCTTAAAGTGCATTTTTGTTCAGTCTTACACTCAAATAAGGCTTGCACCTCAAAGAAATTTGAACCATGATCAAGGTTAATATGACCATTTTTTCTTATCTCTTTTTTTCCAACCAGATATCAGCTCCTGCTAAGCATAATTATCTCTATTTTGAGCAAACCCCATAAAACATTTTAGCCATAATATATATTATATATACACACATATAAATATATGATATATATATATATATATATTAATTTCCTTATTACTATATATAATTTGACACTGGACTATTCTATTTACCATGGACATTAAAATATTTTATTTATGACCTACATTATCCACATTACAACATTTTTTGGTTATTAACATATGTTTAATATGTGTCACTCATATTAGTTTTGCTATTAATATCTTTTTAAATGATACACATGAATCACACATATATCTCATACTTTGAATTAGAAAGAACTTATCAATGTGAAGACGTGTGTGTGTGTTATTAATATATTTTTAAATGCTACATGTGAATCACACATCTTCCTCATAATTTGAATTATAAAGAGCTTATCAATATAATAATAAATCTCTCTCTCCTCCCTATCCCACCACACCCCACACACATATATTATGACAGACTTTGAAATATTTTTTCTTTTATTAATATTTATGGGTGATATTGATATTTTTTTGTTATTAATATTTTTAATTGTTAATATAATTATCTTATTTTTATTGCTTTATTATTATTATTATTATTTAAATGTAACATTATGAGATAACAGATTTGTTGGGTTGTTAGAACACCTTTCATGTAACAATAATAATTTTCATTTATAAAAAGAGTTAATAAAATCTATATATGCTAAACGTGGTAATTTGAATCTTTTTATTTTTTTTTAATTCGTAATTGTAAATATTGTATTATATTGAATTGAGAAAATATGTTCCTAAGTACGCAACATTACATTAGTAAAACAAAAACTACAATATGTAGACTATCAATGTCTAATTGTTCAAAATGTTGATGCTATAACATAATTTTAACAACAAAACCACCATACTATAAGTTCTAATACTGTAGAATCAATAATAAAGTCTTAGTATCAGAAAAAAGTAGACTTCCATGTATACCTAAACCTGATTAAGATAATGTTCTTCCTCCTAAAAGTCCACAAGCTCCATAATTGGAGTAACATTCAAATTAGTGTTAAAAAACTAGAAGGAATACCATAATTAACCGTAGAGATAGATGATTAAGTGCCCACGGTAGTGAATTGTTGGAATTCTTCAAGTTGTCTTCCAAGGTTACATATCTTGTCTTCAACCCTCCGGATATGCATTCTCTATTCAATGAGAATGTCCATGGTAGAGGTAATTTTAGAAACCAGTAGATTGTATTAGAGTTACAACTTTAATATGGCCTCATGAATTTCCTTCATTTCTTGTTCTAAAAGGGAGGAATTGTTCCTTTTGATGATGATAACTCTAAAAGCTATCCATCTCTAAACCACAACAAGGAGGCAAGGCTAGAGATACAATATAAACGATGTTTCCCTAGGTCAAAACCCACACTAAGAAGAGGTGAGAATCATTGAATAATCAAGATGCCTAAATATTTTCATGTAAGTATGATTATCCCATAAAACTCTAACATACCATGCTTGTCGGAGAGCCCATACACAGTTGACATCGGAAGGAGAGAAGAAAGGAAATAATATGGCACAAATAACCAAGGTATTGTCCTCAAATAAACACATTTCTAGTAAAGCCTCACTTGCAGATCATTAGGATCACACAAGGAATGAAACATATAATCCATAGCTACTCTGTCAACCCATGGAAGTTTAAGTGGCTAAATAGCCTTAATCCAACATTTAATCTTGGCTCCCACTAAGGAAAACCCATGCAATGCCATTTCCATATTATCCCTCCATAATTACCTTCACACATGAGTGTACTAGACAACTTTCCTTGTTGAGTGGCGTGCCTTTCCAACATATTAGTTTTTGTCTCTACATAGTAACTAATAATTAGAGCATGTAGTTAACCTCCACCACCCCCTACCAACATGAATGCCCACCACCACTAATTCATAACCTATTGTGGATATTCGACTAGATAGTTATGTTGGCATTATGATACAAGTGTTGTCCTTAATAGCAACTCACACAGATGACAGATCATAGTGCAGCAGGTCAGTAGCAAAGGGTTGATGATCAGACTACAAAGAATGAAGAAAGAAGAGTATATACGCAGGTTCACTATATACCAAGTCGCGTACATACGAAGGTTATACGCAGGTTCACTATGTACCAAGTCGCGTATATACGCAGGTTCGCTATATACCAAGTAGGGTATACATTGAGGTTATACACGCAGGTTCACTATATTCAAAGGAGCGTATACACGCAGTATTCATGATAAAAAGTCGCGTATGCGTATACACACACTTTCATGCACGGAAAAGCACGTACATGTGGGAAAGCTTATTTTTGGGTCCATGGTATTTAGACCTATGGTTTTGGTCCTTGGTATTACGTCTGAAGTGTTGAACCTAGGTATTGGGTCCCTAGTATTGGTTCTCAATGGTTTTGGACCATGGTATTGATTAAGGCCTAAGACTATAAAAGGAGAAGAAGATCATTAGGCAAATGTATTGAGAAAGTCTTGAATATCTGTTGAAGTATGAAATCTAGTATGTAGGTTATGGGTTCATGATACCTTGCTTGATCTAAGCTAAGGAGGAATCTCAGCGATTGATGGAGAACAAGATCTAAGGATAGATCGGGATCTAATGGCTTGGAATGAATCATCTCTATATGGTTTGATCTTGTTTAGTCTAGATCTGTATACTGATGCATGTAATGTTCTATGAATGTTATGATCTGGGTATAACTCAAGTTTGGAATAGCTGCGAATCATGAATGAATATTTACAGACATATATGCTTGTTGACTATGATAAAATCGTGTACATATGCAGGTTAGATACATCTAATTAGCGTATACCATATGAGCTATGATGTTTGAAGTTACAGGTGTTTCTAGTTGTTGATGAGTTCTGATGATTGTTTACTGGTGTCAGTATGCTGCATATTCAGATTGGTTGATTATGTTTAGCTTCAGTATTGATCGATGAAATCTATAATGGATCAAGATCAGAATGACTTATCTTTATGTGATCTGATGAACTAAGATCTGGTTGCTAACATACATAGTATCTTTGTATATATAATGATCTGAGTATGTCTGAAGTCAGGAAGTGCAGCGAAATTATAAGTAAGTAATTGATGACATATACGCTAGTTCGCTTTGGTGAAGTTGCATATACACGCTGGTTAGTCTCTTCCAAGTAGCGTATGCACTCTGATGTATGATTTTTGATGATACAGTTAGATCTGAATGTTGTTGCAGAGTTCTGTGTTCTGCTCTGTGTTATGGGGACTGCAGTTTGTTGACAGGGTTTCAGTGATTCAGAGATTGATGATGCTAGTGTTGATTTATTGTGTGGTTCAATGATATGGATGGGTCCAGTATGAAAATTGGATGAAACATGGCCTTCAGATTATGATGTTGTGCTCCATGAGTATCCAGTCTGAAAATTTATGAAACGTGGTACCTGGAGGACGAAAGAGAAGGTTGTAGCTTTCTGTAGGTCAGCACCTACGTACTAGTACATCAGCAAGTACAAGAGCAAAGGGGGTGGTAGCTCCTTTCCAGTAGCAGCTAGAAAATGAGTAAAGGTTGGAGCATTCAGTAGGTCGGCACCTACATACTAGTAAAAGGATCCGCTAGTACAAGAGCTAAGGGGGTTGTAGCTCCCTTCCAAGAGAAGCTAGAGAACGAGAGAAGGTTGTAGCCTTCTGCAGGTAGAAGCCTGTGTATTGGTATAAGACTGCACCAGCACAGAACCATTGTAAAAGAAGTTTCTTATTAAAAAGAAGATTGAGACAACTTGCAGCAGGTGATTTTCACCCACATTAGGTTTCCACCTTACATCATGGTGTTCATGTGTGCTTCTGTGTGTGGATTATCTATTCTATTTTATTGCTCCTTTACTGTTCATATGGTTAATATTGTCTGATGGACTCATTAACGATCAACTAACTGAAATCATAAGTTTACTGGATATACGCTTGTTGCATTACACATAGTTGGGATTTGCCTAAACTGAAGTAGCATATATGAATATTAATATGAAAATGAAAAAGTTATATTGATTTGATAATAACTGATTCACCCGCCCCCCCCCCCCTTCTGAGTATTATTTCCAACAATTGGTATCAGAGTAGGTCCTTTGGTAGAATCTTGATTGCTTGAAGGAGATCCGTAGATCAATGGGAAAGAAGCTTAAGAAGAAAGCACCTAAGAAGAAGAAGACATCTCAGAAGAGCTATGACAGTGGGAGAATCGATTGGGGAATATGTGGAAGAAGCACTTCAGATTCAGAATCATTTTAGAATGAAGATGAACAAGCAAAAGGGCTAGCGTGTATGAATTTGTTATACTCTAGTGATACATTTATCCATCCATTTGAAGATGATGAAAGTGATAGTGAAACAACTGAATTTGTTTTTATGGGTGAGCAAGAAAGATATCAAATAGAGGTAGAATTTACAAGGCTTACAGACAAAATTAGAGATCAACAAGATCTATTGAAAAAAATGGAATGTGCCTTCAAAGAGGAAGCCACCAAAATAAAAGCTCAACTAGAGGAAGGAAATAAGGTAAGGAAGTTATTCAAGGACAAGGAAGATCAATGTCAAAAGTTGCAGGATGAAGTGACATCATTAAGAAATGAAGTCAATGAAAGGAGCACAAAAATCAAGAAACTCAGAGATAGATCCAGTTACTATGAAAGTCTTGAAGCTACAATCCTCTCGCTGAAAGAAGATCTTGAAGAATAAAATAAGAAGAATAAAGAACTACTCCAAGCTCTTGAAAAAGAAGAAAACGAAGTTCTTGAAATAAGACATCAGTTGGAAGAAGGAAGAAAAGTTGAAGAAAACACGAAGAAGTAGTATCATGAAAAGGAGGAGCAACATCAGGTTGAGGTAAATATTCTTAAAGATAACTTAGAAGAAAAGGATAAGCTCTTACGATTTCAAGATAGTACTAAGATCTTGGATGATATTCTTAGTAGTGAAAGGTCTCCTGCTATCAAAACTGGCCTTGGTTTTTATGAATATGTTGAAGATGAATCTAACTTACAAGGACAGGCAAGGAACTCTAATGAGAAATCTAAAATAATCAACAAGGAGATGAGAGGACAACCCCATCAATAGCCAAGGAAAGAAATTCTTCAAAGAAAATATTTTACTCCTCTGATGAATAATGTTGAATGTTATGTATGTCATAATTTCGGACATGTTGCAGCAAGATGCAGAAGAAGAATGGTTCAAGACCATCACATAGAAAGATCATCACGTTCCAAGTACTTTAAGGGATATTTTTTTTCTTGCAATATGTTTGGTCACAAAGTTGTTGATTGCTATAGAAGGAATATGAAACATATAAGATTTTATGCATGTAACAATCTTGGGCATATAGCAAAGAATGTAGGAACAAAGTACGGGCACCATACAAAATGGAGAAAACATCATCACACTTGAAGATATAGAAGAAGGAAGTACAATCAGAAAAATATGGCACAACACAATGTACAAACATAACAGACTCAGAAGGAGCTAAAAGTATGAAACTTGAGTATCATGATGAGAACAAAAGAAATGTTAATCATGATTCCAT
This sequence comes from Pinus taeda, assembly GCA_000404065.3. Taxonomy (NCBI): domain Eukaryota; kingdom Viridiplantae; phylum Streptophyta; class Pinopsida; order Pinales; family Pinaceae; genus Pinus; species Pinus taeda. The sequence goes on along the minus strand of APFE031430702.1, from coordinate 62,727 downwards.
AGACTCTAATGTTGGATCAAAGACCCACCATATTCCAAAAATCGATATGAGGAAGTTTGTTGGCAAGGATCCCACAACATGGATATTACAGATGGAGCAATTTTTCGATCTCAATAATGTGCAAAACACACAAAAGGTATGTATGGAAACTTTATATTTGGAACCAAATCAGTTTGTATGGTATCAATGGCTTTGCTCTCATAAACAATTTATCACTTGGGAAACTTTTACAGAAGAATTGGTAGCTCATTATGAGGATACAAAAAGAAACACTTTTTTTAGCCAATTGATAAGTCTTAAAGAAAAGGGTTCAATAATGGAGCACATTGAGGAGTTCCAAAAATTGAACATAAGGGTAAAAGATATTCCGGAGGAGCATGGGATTGATGTGTGCATAGGGTCTTTAAAGGATAATATCCAACATGATGTTCGCCTTTGGGAACCTGATTCATTAGAGAAGGCATTCAGGTTAGCAAGAAAAAAGGAAAGCAAAATTATGGCAACCAGGAAGCATACCACTCACATCTATAAAGATGGAAGTGGTGTTGCCGCTAGTCTTCCACAACC
>APFE031430702.1:0-55138 GCA_000404065.3 Pinus taeda | reverse complement strand
GTTTCCACCTTACATCATGGTGTTCATGTGTGCTTCTTGTGTGTGATGATCTATTCTATTTTACTACTCTTGTTTACTATTCATATGGTTAATAATGTTCTGATGCACTCATTAAGGATCAACTAACTGAATCACAAGTTTACTGGATATACGCTTGTTGCATTACACACATTTGCGGTTTTCCTTAACTGAAGTAGCATATATGAATCTTAATATGGAAATGTAAAAGTTATATTGATTTGATAATACTGGTTCACCCCCCCCCGCCCCCTCTCAGTATTATTTCCAACAAGTTATTGCTAGATATTTATACTCAACCATCATAAATTAGAATCATAAGCTATGTTCAAACTAAAACTAGAATAAAATATTTATACTTATCTTTTAAATATTTCTTTTCTTCTTCCTTTGCTCGTTGTCCTTTTTGTACACACACTGAATCAATTTCCAAACCTGGCAAGAACCTAGTGCCTTCTCTTCTCTTTAATCACGCGGTACACACACTCAATCAATGTCCAAACCTAGAAAACACATAGTGCCTTATATTCTCTTATTTCCAAAGGAAATCAGGGAATTCAGAGACTATATTGCCTCCTCCCTCAATATCAACAACTAGGGAATCCAAAAACTAAACCTCCTCTAACCACAATATCAACAACTGTTGGTTGTGGAGCCTAATTATCTTTTGTATTCAAAGGTTTCAGCGAGATGTATACCCCAGGAAGATGGTACACCCTTCCATGCAAGGTGGTGTGGGGGGGACTTTTCCCCTCCATGGGGGTTCGGCGGGGCCGATCCCCCACAACTGGGGGATCCCAGGGCTAGTGGTCCCCCATCGGGCATTTGGGGACAACGCCCTCGAAGCTAAAAATAGATGTAAAATTTCCTTGTAAAAGTCAAGTAATTTCTAGTCAATCTGGGCCGTTCATTAGGCAGATGATCTGACTATAGAAGTTATGTTTAATTTAGGGTTTTTTGCCCTAGAAGGCAACCCCTCACTATATATAAGGGAATTTTGTTGCATCTATGTATATCTGTATTCTGAGTGAGGAAGAGAGAGGAGATTGAGAGTGAAGAGGGTGTTACAGTGGATCTACTGTAGGTTGTATCTCTTTAGTTTGCTAGATAATATAATAAAAGAAGGACTGGCTGTTTCTCTGTGGATGTATCCCAAACTGGGTGAACCACGTATATCGATGTCTCTCTTGTTTTATGCGTTTTTTGTGTTTATATTTCTGCAATATTTTATGTGTTCCATTGCTCCATAATATATAATTTTCTAACAATTGGTATCAGAGCCGAAGGTCTATTTGGCTGATAAACTCATAGGAGAGAAGGGTTCCTAGTTTGAGTGGGAACAATGGCGAAAGATGGTAGGTTTAGGGTCGAAAAATTCAACAACCAAAATTACCAGTTGTGGAAGATGCAGATGGAAGATTATATGTATCAGAGATATCTATACCTACCATTGAGCGAAAAGACAAAGAAGCCGACAAGTATGTAGACAAAGAATAAGATATTCTTGATAGAAAGGCACTTGGAACAATATGGTTGTGCCTAGCGGCGTTGGTAGCATTTAATATTTCAAAGGAAATGACAACAGAGGGTTTAATGTCGTCACTGGCCAAACTATATGAAAAACCCTCGGCCTCAAATAAGTTATTTCTTATGAAGCATTTATTTAATATGAAGATGTCAGAAGGTGAATCTGTTGTAGACCATTTAAATGATTTTAATACAGTTACAAGTCAGTTAAGTTCTATAGGGGTAAATTTTGATGATGAAGTTAGGGATCTGTTATTTTTGTGCTCATTACCAGAAAGCTGGAATGGTTTAGTTATGGCCATTAGTAACTCTATCTCTGGATCTAGTACTTTAAAGATTGATGATGTTGTCGGTGCAATCCTTAGCGAGGACATGAGATGGAAAAGCTTTGGTGAGACATCGGGTAATAATTTGACTGCAGAGACTAGGAGAAGAAAAATGGAAAGAGGAAAGAGCCCAGGATATCACATTAAGTCAAAAAAAGGTAGATCAAAGTCCAGATCGGGGATAGTGTGCTAGAAATGCGGGAAGAAAGGACACCTAAAGAAAGACTGCAAGTCTCGGAAGAGAAAAGGAGACACGCAACAAGAAACTAATCATGAAGCGAATGTAACATGTGATGTGTTGCAAGATTCTTTGATTCTTTCATTATAAAATATTATTGATGCCTAGGTGGTAGATTTAGGGGCCTCATTCCATGCCACACCTAATAAGAAACATTTTCACGATTATGTTCAAGGAGATTTTGGACAGGTTCAATTGGGTGATGATAAACCCTGTAAAATCATTGGAATGTGTACAATTTTCATAAAAAAGTAGAATGGAAATCAATGGCTATTGAAGAAGGTAAGGCATGTTCTAGATCTAAAGAAAAATCTGATTTCAACAGGGCAGTTGGGAGGTGAAGGTTACGTAACTACTTTCAAAGATAAAACCTGGAAGGTCACTAAAGGATCCCTGGTAATAGCGAAAGGAGAAAAGGTTGGTACATTGTATTTATGCAATGGTATTTCTAATTCTGTTAATGCTTTAACCTCTACAGGAGAAGATACGGCATTGTGGCATCATAGGATCGGGCACATGAGTGAGAAGAGGATGTAGATTCTTCACTCAAGAAAATTGTTGCCAAGTTTTAAGCATGTTGATTTAAAATTCTGTCGGAATTATGTTTATGGAAAACAGAAGAGAGTTAGATTCCTTAGATTTGGGAAAGAAAAGAAGAGTGAAAAAGTAGAGCTTGTGCATACAGATGTATGGGGACCTGCTCAGGTATCATCTCTTGGTGGCTCTCGTTATTATGTTACTTTTATTGATGATGCAACCAGAAAAACCTGGATTTATTGCATTCGAAATAAATTTGATGTATGATACTTTCAAGAAATGGAAAGCTTTGGTTGAAAATAAGACAGGAAAAAGGTTGAAGTGTCTCAGATCAGACAATGGAGGTGAATATTGCAACAAAGAGTTTGATAGGTACTTTTCTGATAATGGAATTTGTAGAGAGAAGACAATTCCAGGAACACCACAAGAAAATGGTGTGTCAAAAAGGATGAACAAGACAATCATGGATCGTCAAGGTGCATGAGATTGCATGCAAGATTGCCTTTACAATTTTGGGCAGATATTTTAGATACTGCTATTTATCTAATAAACAGAGGGCCTTCAAGCTCCTTGGATGGTGGTATTCCAGAGGAGGCATGGACAGGTAAAAAGGTAAACTACTCTTCTTTAAAGACTTTTCGTTGTGAAGCCTTTGACCACATTAACAAAGAAAATAGAACAAAGCTTGAGGCAAAATCAAAGAAATGTACCTTTATTGGATATGGTGTTAATGATTTTGCTTATCGCTTATATGATTATGAAAAACACAAAATCATTAGGAGAAGATATATAATATTCAATGAAAAGGTCTTGTATAAGAATCAGTTGTAGGAAAAGAAACAGGAAAAAGAAAATAGAGAATACAGAGTGCTTGACGATATCACAGGAAAAGTGATGTTGCCTGAAAATCATAATGATCAATAGCTAGAACAGCAACCACAATAGCAACAAGCACTTCAAACACCTTGAAGTGGTGTTATAATATCTACCAGGATAAGTAGACCCCCCGAACGATACTCTCCTTCATTATATTATGTATTGTTGACTGATTCTGGTGAATCAGAATGTTATGAAGAAGTAGTGCAGGTAGAAACTAGGAAGAAGTGGGAGCAAGCCATGAAAGAAGAGATGGAATCCTTAGCACATAATCAGACTTGGGACTTAGTCAGGTTGCCTGCAAGTAAAACATCATTGCAGAATAAATGGGATTACAAGTTGAAGGAAGAAGATGGAGGTAGAAAAAGGTATAATGCTAGACTTGTGGTGAAAGGGTTTGCACAGAAAAAGGGTATATAATTTGATGAGATATTTTCTCCTATTGTTAAAATGACTTCAATTAGAACTATTTTAATTCTAGTAGCAACTCAAGATTTGCATCTTTAGTAGTTAGATGTAAAGACATCCTTTCTCCATGGGGATTTGGAGGAAGAGATATATATGCAGCAACCACAAGGATACGAGGTAAAAGGGAAGGAGAAACTAGTGTGCAAGTTGAAGAAGAGCTTGTATGGCTTAAAACAGGCTCCAAGGTAGTGGTATCTAAAGTTTGACAGGTTTATGTCTGAACAAGGTTATACTAGATGTCACTCTGATCATTGTGTTTATCTCTAAAGGAAAAATGATGGCAGCTATATTATATTGTTATTGTATGTAGATGACATGCTTGTTGCAGGTTCTAACATGTAGGAGATAAATGTGCTCAAAATAAAATTGGCAAACTCATTTATAATGAAGTATTTGGGCGCTGCAAAACAAATCCTTGGTATGAGAATAACTAGAGACAAGAAGAATCACAAATTAACATTGTCTCAAAATGAGTACATAGAAAAGGTGTTGAAAAGGTTTAATATGCAGAATGCAAAACCAATTGGTATACCTTTGGCTAGCCATTTCAAATTAAGGAGGAGTGTCCCAAGACTTAGGAAGAAATGGCTCATACTGATCAGTAGTTGGAAGCTTAATGTATGCAATGGTCTGCACAAGGCCTGATATTGCACATGCAGTGGGACTTATAAGCAGGTACATGAACAATCCATGAAAAGAACATTGGATGGCGGTGAAGTGGATTCTCAGGTATTTGAGAGGTACCACAGATCAAGCATTATGATTTGGTGGTTCAAACATTGCTCTACAAGGATATGTTGATGTAGATATGGCATGTGACAGAGATAACAAGAGGAGCACTACAGGATATGTATTTACTGTAGGTGGAACAGTTGTCTGTTGGGTTTAAAAAATCCAAAGTGTTGTTTCACTTTCAACAACAAAAGAAGAGTATGTTGCTGCTACAGAAGCTAGTAAAGACATGATTTGGTTACAGAGGCTCCTGGATGAATTGGGTAAAAAGTTGGAGTTGGGCAGGTTATACAGTGACAGCCAGGGTGCCATACATCTTGCAAAGAACTCTGCATTTCATTCCAAGACTAAACATATACAACTCAAGTACCATTTCATATAGTCAATGTTGAAAGATGGACAATTGAAGCTGGAAAAGATACACACTATCCAAAATCCTGCAGATATGTTAACAAAAGTTGTAAGCAGGGAGAAACTGAGAATCTGCTCATTTTCAATTGGTCTTCAAGTATGATGAAGAATATGAGAAATAGCTAGGTCCAAAGTGGACTCATTGTCTAGAAAATGAAGCAGCGGTAGAGTTTCTATAATCAGTCTCCAAGTGGGAGATTGTTGGGTGTGGAGCCTAATTATCTTTTGTATTCAAAGGTCTCAGCTAGATGTATACCCTAGGAAAATTGTACACCTTGTAAAAGTCTAGTAATTTCTAGTCAATCTAGGTCGTTCATTAGGCAGATGATCTGATGGTAGAAGTTATGTTTAATTTAGGGTTTTTTACTCTAGAAGGCAACCCCTCACTATGTATGAGGGAATTGTATTGTGTCTATGTATATATGTATTCTGAGTGAGGAAGAGAGAGGAGATTGAGAGCGAAGAGGGTGTTACAACGAATCTGATATAGGTTGTATCTCTTTAGTTTGCTTGATAATATAATAAAAGAAGGACTGGTTATTTCTCCATGGATGTAGCCCAAACTGGGTGAACCACGTATATCTATGTCTCTCTTGTTTTATGCGTTTTTTGTGTTTATATTTTTGCAATATTTTATGTGTTCCATTGCTCCGTAGTATATAATTGTCTAACAGCAAAAAGGGCATCTAGAGACTAAATCCCCTCTACCTCTAATATCAGTAACAAGGGTATCCTAAGACTAAACCGTCTCTACCCTCAATATTAACAACAAGGGAATCCATTGACTAAACCACCTCTACCCTCAATGTCAACAACTCATGATTGGTCTCATCCCAAATTGTCCAGGGCTCCAGATAACTATCATCGCAACCCACAACCTCTAGGGGACCCAAAGAACCAATCCCCAACACGTACACTTACACACAATGTATAATACAACACATACACCTACACTCAGTGTACAACACAACACGTACACCTAAACTTGGTGTACAACACAACACATACACATACACCTAGTGTACAATACATTATGTACACCTACACTAGGTTTAAAACACAATGAATACACAAGTCACAATACAATGATTGAAAAATACACATGACACCATACCACATGTGCACAACACAACACAACACGTACAACATGTACAGAACACAACACATACAACATGTGCATAATAGTAATATTGCACATCCAAATAACACTCTATCTCTACAAGGAAACCCTACCTCTAGTGTCTTTCTCATGCCTTACTGCGTGCATCCACATCCCAAATCCCAGGTGTGTGGTTCTTTGCACTATCTATTCTTGACCCAACATGTCACATATCACACTGCTTTCATTCCACTGATGTTTCCTTCACCATTTCCTATCCATAACATAAACATAGGAATAGTATAAGCACATAATATCAAAATTATATCCATATTATACTAACCTCATAGATCTTCCATGGCTATTTTCCTTCTTGATTCCTCATCATACCAGGAATCGTTTTCATGGCATTTACCTGCATAAGTAACCAATCTTCCAAAAGAATGGTCCCTAAAACCCCTATCAAACAATGGAATTCATATATATATATATAATTAATAAATATTATTATATATATATATATATATATTATATATATAAACATTAGCAGAATCATGATCAAAACACAATTACCAATGTTCATAAGGTCAAGGTTAAGATAACTTCCTTTATCCATGCAATACTTGCACAACATGGTGAAAAATAGTTAACAACCTTAGCCAAGGCATCTGATACCTCAAATACATTTACTTTACCTTTCATGTTACCTTTCTCATGATTGTCCTACCACTGTCCATTTTATACCAATGGACCCAACAAACCCAATTGGTTGTCATATTCTTTCCTTCAGCTTCCCATTATTCATGCACTGGGATTCATCTAGGTCTTACATTATCTATTAGGTTTCATTCAACTCTTCCTGAGCTCTACTAACTTTCCTCTTTCCCTAACGAATTCCCAATACCATCAAAACATAAAAAGCAAGAATAAGAAGAAAACATAAAAATCCAAGAAACCACAAACAAAGTGGCATGGCCATGTACTAGGCACAATCAAAACCACAAATCAAGCACAACAAATAGTAAAACATTGAAAGAAAAAAAATTTCAACATACACCATGAATCAAACCCAATGGTTCCTAGTGCTTACAAAGGAAAGCTTAACCCAAGCCTTCCTCAATATCTATGGCAGTCTCTTTTCCATGCAATTCCCTGCATCATATTGACATAAACACACAACTGTCATTACACAATAAATATAACAATATATCAGTTTCCTTACCCTATTTTACCCAATATGTTTCCCTGAAGCTGAACACCTACACATATCATCTCTTAGGGGATTCTAGTTCCCCAATAATTCAGCGGTAATTGGAAACTGATTTTTATGCCTGCATTTGATCAACCATCTTCCCTGTAGCTTCCTTGACCCCAAAGTGATTCCACAGACTTTAAATTTCTCTATTTCTTGGTCTCGAAGCATGAGCATATTACGATGCAATATACGTTGAAGCTCTTCCTAGAACTCTCCCTCTGGTTCCACCTTCCATCTCAGTAATGGATGCCCGATGATTTGCCTGCATGTTATCCAATGCTTCATAGATCCATGGAATGCTTTGAGCTATCTACCAATGGTTTTTTCCTACTGAGCATTGTAGATATGAGGCCTACCACGATCCTTCTACACCACTCTAATACAAAAGAAAATCATTCCTGTGATTATCTCTACCACAGCTTCAACACTTTAATGGTTCTCTTTCATTGCCTTTATTCTAGTACTCCTTTGGCTAAGACCCATGTCCTCTCTTAACTACATTGAACTTCTTAGCCCTATCATCATGATATATTTCGAATAAGTTCTTCTTCTTGAAGAGTTTCTCAAACTCATCTCATGCATCCATGCTTCTGTATCTTCTAATTTCTTCACATCCCATCAAAAGTAGGAGGCTTGTCTTTCTTGAACTCTTCTGGAAAATACTACTTCTCACTCCTCCTATAAGGATGTTGGTGGTAATGACCATGATATCTCTCAAAAATGAAACTATAATAAAATCCATGAGTGCTAGCTTGCAAGTCAGGTTTATCTGAATATTTTCCATCTCTAACTGTGTCACTTTTTTCCATCTTGTATCTTGTTCGAGACTTGCTTCCATATGCCCCATTTGTCTTCTCCTCCTATATATCTCCATGATTTATCCAAAACTATCCCTATCTCTGCAAATATAAAAGGCTTTGAAGGATCACTACATTAACCTCGACTTGGTTTTCTTGAGCTAAGGAAAGTCTTTCCTTTGCCTCAATCAACTTGTAATTATCTACCTTGGAACTTCAAATCTATATCTACAAGCTTCTCAATGTATCTACTAGATTAGGAGAATAATCTTCTCCATGCTACCCAACTAACCTTTCCCATTCCGTAGAATTCACATCAAGCCTGTAAGGGGAGTCGTGTGAACTAAAATCCACCATTCTTCTCTTCATATATTATCTTCTATTTCCTTCAACATACCATGTTAAATAAACCAAATAGAAGACATAATCAAAAGCATACCTCGTTGTATCTCAAGGGAGGATATCACCTCTGCACAACTCAGTCCAAATTAGAATGATACATAATAATATCAAGAAATTAACCACAATGACAATAATCACCATGCATATGGCCACAATGCATATAACAAAAGGTTACTACCATGCATGACTAACCGATGCACATGCATATGGTTGCACTAATCAACTAGCATCTATCATGTATGCAGCCACAAAAAAATAAAATGATAAATTGTATGCATATAACAATCATTAACCATCATACTTGCATGACAAACATACAAACTTGTGTGATGATCTTATTTTACACCCAGGTCCAATGTTGCAACTTCACCCAGATACCACCTTGTAATGCCCCTACCACATTTACCCACTTTTACAAGCCCTAAAAGATAAGTTGAGTGTCATTATGATATGACTGGACCTCTAAGTTCCAATTATCAAAGTGCAGTCTATAAATTGAAAACTTACTGACATCCCTTCAGGGACTACATACCACTCTGGAGCTAGTTAAATTCCCCAGGTGATCAATTCTTGAGTTGGAACCCTTTCTCACTGACCTAACTCCATACCCTCACCCTTGAAACTTCATGCATGCAATTATGAGGCTATGACCACACTAATAAGCCTCCTTCCATGCAGTTGTGACCAAAAATGTCCAATTATGTGCCAACAGTTCCCAGATCTCAACCAAATTTTTAGGCTACCCTCCAGACCACTACCTAGAACTACCTGTAACTTTCCAAAAACAGAAACAAGATGATGACAAAATACAATCATTTAAAACTTGAACAAGAACTTAACCAAAAACTACCTAGTACATGATATACATTTCATCAACCATATGGTAAACATGGAAACTATAAATCATGAATGAATATCTGATCATAAGGGTCTAAACTTCATCTTATAAGCACCAAGAAGGCTCAATTCCATCTCAAGATATTACAACAACACTTTTTATTCCATGCATTCATCAACCATTCATTAACTTAAATAATCATGAGCAAGAGGCATAGCTAGAGCACATCATAGAACCATGCAAATAACCAACATATAACCATAATAGGAGCCATGAAAAACCTACCATATAATCAACATAATAACAAGTACAGGTGCTTATTAATCACATAGAGAATATAACTCTTATTAACATATACAAAATCCCACCAAGTTGGGGACTTCCATGTACCACCCGACCATAGATTGAGCTAAACCAAATATTTCTTTTAGCCAATCACCCCAGACCATATTCCAAGCATGAATGTGGGATCTCATGGGATAAACTGAAACATAATCAAATAGGGAATCTAGAGTTTAAACCACCTCCACCCAAAAACTATCATGATCTCATCTAAACTAGTCTTGAGATCAAAAAACCAAACCAAGATTGAATTCCTCAAAATTCATTCACCATACCTTGAGGAGTTTTCATGTCATCACCCACCTATTGAGGGATTCCTAAAGAAAACCATCTCCACCCCCAACCCTTGGTATTTTTCTAAGGCCATGTCACCTGGTTCCAAAACCTTCTGACAATCCAAAGCTCGACCAAGAGTGAATCCCATCACACCATGACTATCCAATACGTGGCAAGGAAAGGCTAAAACCATTATCAATCTAGGAAAGACACTTTCCAATGACAACAAATGAACAAAATAATCAAATGCATGTACCATGCATTCACATCCAATTAAGGAAATCACACATGCAACCTATTACTCGCAAAATATTCCTATTGAAGTTGTTGATGCAACCTTCTCCTTGCACTCCCTTTCTTTCCATTGATTTTCCTTTGCTTTCTTGTCCAAGTGCTTGTTCTCTCTCCTTTGCTATACCTAATCAAAAATTGTGTTAAAGATGTCAATTGTTTCTCAAGTGCCTTTTTACATTGATGTTTAAACTCTCCTTTCCTTTTTCCTTTTTCTTTAATTTTCCTTCATTTTCTCTCTAATTTCCCTTGCATGCATATTTGTGTCTCTTCAGCTCCATTTTCTCCTATTTTCCTTATTACTCATAATTAAATGCCAATTTTTATCTCTTTTCCTTTTCCAATTTCCATAGCCATTAATAAATCACAAGTGATGCCCACTACAATGTTTTCTCAAAAATCAATTCGGAATACATGTCCCGTGACGTTGATATTATTTTATTTACATGGAAAATCAACCAGGGGTTGTTACAACTTATGTATCGTCATGGATGAAAGTGTCCATATGCATTAGAGTTCCCAACACTTGATAAAATGTCAACCAAATTATTTTTACGTCCATTTTTGTACTTGATCACTAAATGAAACTAATATAAAAACAAATCCACTAATGCTTGGTTTACTTTAACATACTCTGGGACTATAGGTACTTTAGAGGTTGGTGATCTGCGTGGCTTTATGTCTCCTTTCCCATTAGATAGTGTTTCCATATTTTGTAGCTTGATCCAAAGCATAGAGATCCTTGTCATAGGTAGGGTAGTTGAGAACCACTCCATGAAATACTTTAATATAGTACCATACAAGCATTCCTCCCTTAGGGAAAATTTTGAGGGGCTAATATTGGCACATGGATTAATTTTTTATTCTTTTTCAAAAGAAATATATTCCAACTGGAATTTTTTTCTAAAAATGATTTTCCCATCCAATTTTTGTAGAGCCTATATCAAATTTTAGATATGATACTCCCAGTTAGAACCATATAATAGTATATCATCCAAATAAAAAATAAAAAATGAACCTATATATGAAACAATATATCATTAATTTATCTCATGAATGTATTTGGTGCATTACATAGGCCAGGTGGAATAACTAACCACTCATACAAATATTTCCTAGTTTTGAAGGTGGTCTTCTAGGTATCTCCTTCTGTAAATTGAACCTAGTGATTCCATGACATTAAGTATAACCTGGTGAACTACTTTTCTTGCTAAAATTGGTCCAACAAATCATTGACCATGGGTAGGGGGTACATGTTCTTGAGCATAATTTTTTTTAACACCATATAATCAATACACATCTTCCAAGTCCATCCTTATTTGGTGAAATTATGATGGGCGACTCACATGGTGAGGTATTGGGTCAAATAATGCCTTGTTCCAATAACTATTGTTTCATCTCATTTTATTTTATAACGAACTATCTATATAGCTCATTTTTCGGCAACATAGAGTCCAAAAATGGTTGAATCTTTTGCTCCCCTTTCCTCTTAGGTGGTATTCCTTTAGGATACTAGAACACCCCCTTGTATTCCTCTAGAAATTATTATAGTTGTTGATTTTGTTCCTTAGTGCACCCCTCTAGCGATGACTTGGCCCTCATTGAATCTCTAGATAAGTATTTTCTCTTAAAACGAAAAAAACATAATTTGTGCCAGAGTTGATCAATTTCATAGCATGGTTGATACTTACCAATGAAATTTTACTTTCCTTTTTGTGCGTTGATGGTGAAGGATTTTCTATCCTTGATTAGGTGGTACTAGTTAGCTCTCCACATTAATATTGTATCCTACATGTAAATATAGGTACCTGCAAACACCACTTTCCATACATCAAATGGAACTACATCTAGTTCTACTTGATCAATAAATAAACATTGATGATAAGTCTAGTTTTGCAATGTTGGGTTACCTTTATATCTACATCCTTATCTTCTCATCCCAATGGATATGGGGTTGGATGATCATGAACCTCCAATCCTGGATCCTTGACCAGCTCCACTATAATAAGATTCACATGTGATCCTATGTCAGTTAAAGAAATAATTTTTTACTTCTTAACCTATATATTTATATGGAAGAGTTTGGTGATCTCCTTCTCTTCCTATTGTTTAGGGATACTCAGAGTCCATTGATGTGCAAAAAACATTCTCATCAATGTCCAAGCTTATTTCCACATGATTACTAGAATCTATGGCCATGATATTTTTCTTATTTTGTCCTTCTTCTAGTTCTTGAGGTTGAGTTCTAGATGTAGTTTCCAACACATCTTTTCTGTATGATTATTAGGATCTTTGCATTGGTGTGATGTGGTTTTTGTCTTTTTGTCCTTCCCCTCTTTAAATTTCCTTTCTATTTTTTTGGAAGCTTCATAGTGTTCCTTTTTCTTCGATTCACTTGATTGCTAAGTATTCTAACTTATGTTTTTATTCTAGCAGCTACAACCACCCTCCAAAATTTCACCTTAGATACCTTTTGAAACCTCCATACCAACCTTTCATAGCAGTATGTCTTGCCTTGTCAAGTACACAAGCTTCAATGATTTTCTTGCAGAATGATAGCTTGTCTGTAAGAGCTTGTTACATCCCCCTCATAGGTTGTTTCTCTGGACTTGGTCCAGCTGCAAGTTGAACAACTCCCTCAAGAAATTGAACAATTTTGGAGGGGAACCAACCTTCCCTCCAGAAATTGCACAATTCTGTCTAGGAACCTGTTCAGCTCCAGAATTTCGCAAATCATCCTATCATTGTTTACTATGAAAATTGTGCAATTCCTCCTAGCAAGGTTGGTCAACCCATAAATTACTCAATTATGGGCACCAATCAGCTGCTCTGCCCAGAAATTGTGTAATTCTTCTAGGTAGCTAGCCTGACTCCTTCCCAGAAATGCACATTTTTTCCTCCCAACTAAGTAGACTGTTCCATGTGTAGTTGAGTTGATCAGTTCCCTTTGGGACTGAGCAAAACTGATTTTCATGCATAGGATGCTTCTCCCAAGGCAGTATGCAAAGGAATCCCTTGATTCAAGGATCAATTTTTAGTAGCCGGAGGTTGCATGCAAGGATCATTTCAAAAGCCTCCCACCAAGTGTCACTCTTCCTAGATTTGTTGCATGTGCATCACATGTTTAATTTTATCAAAACTCATGAACCGGACGCTGTAGAGCTCATTCCTCACATTAAACTTGTAGATCTAACATCCTACATTGCATCTAGGAGTCATTGACACATTCAAATCATCTATTTTTGGGTAAGCCCGCCTTTTATGTCTTGTGTTGCATTTCTGTCACTTTCTGTGTTTTGCTTTATGTTATTATTGTCTGCTTGTTTTCAATGAGCACTTGCTGTCATTTTTATGCATGTTAGCTTGTAGAAGAACTGTTTTAGTTTTCGTTCACATCTCACTATTGTCACATGCATGACACAGTTTTGCACGAATGACCGTTGTTACGATGACTCACTTCACATGCATGCATGCTTTCTCGTTTTCAGAATCCTGCGCTTGTTATTTGCATGAATGATCATTCACTCTTGTTTGCACTCATCACATCATGCATTCACACTTCTCATGTTTTCAGTCACCCATTGGCTAGACTGGGCTGCCTTGCCCTGGAGCGTGTCTTACCTTGCTAGCACTATGCATTTTTGTAGGTGAAGGCTCTACCTTCCCTCTAGAAATTGTGCAACTCTAGCCAGGCACTGACCTCTAGGAATGCATTGTGCAATTCTTGGAGGCAGTGTCCAGTTTCCTTATTGCATATCATTGCCGACTGAAATTGTGCATTATGCATTTTCAGTCATCACCAAGCCAGGATGGACTATGCATTGCATATTTCCAGTAGTCATTCAGCCTCCTAACAACCCAAACTATGCCTTGTGTAGTTTTGGCAGTCAATCTCACGACCTCTCGGCAGAAATTGTGCAACCTTCGTGATCAATCACACAGGTATGTTACAAGTCAATTCTCAAGTTAGGAGCAGATATATAATTATGGAAAAATGTCAATAGCAGATATATAAGGGAAGGCCATGGAATAATTTTTTTTTGGTTATTACCGTTGCCAGATGGAATTAGTAGCACATTGGGTGTGTGCCTTGAAACAATCAGATGGTAACTGTTCACTAAGAGAATAATTACTGCAAGGATTGTAGTGACATTGCAAGCAATCTTTGATTTTGGTAGTGGATTTTGGACTTCTTGGGAAGGAGGTTAATCTTGGTATTACTTTGAGGGTGGAGGTGTGAGCCTCTGGGTTCCCTTGTTGATGATATAATTATCGTATGATGGCAGGTATATTATATTGTTTTTGACTGAAAGATTACTTGCCATGATAATTGCCATGTCTCCAGGTATTGCAGGTGTTCATCTACTTCTCACCAAAACATGTACAATGGTTTCCAGGAGAACAATGTTGAAGACACCATTGAGAGAACACTAGGGTATGTAGTTGATCAAGTGTCTATGAAGTTGCCTACCCTTGAAGACATCAAGTTGTTCATAGACAAGGACACCAAGATATCATGGCAGCAACATCACAGTGGTTGAAGGTAGCATACCGGATGCAAGGAATGCAAGAGGAAAATTGTTGACAACACAGAGGCAGAAGAAACTTGCAAGCTCAAGCATATCCACTTGTGATGAAAGCAACTTTTGAGACTCAAGCTATGAGGAGACGACATGACATGAAGATCGCGCGAAGGTAGAGAATGGAACAGAGAAGGAGTTTCATGTGTTGAAGCATCAACTCAAGTAAAAACAAGAGATGCATAGATGAGAGAATGAGTTGCAGCAGGAACATGTACAACAAGGGGTGCAACATGCACTCACAGATGAAACTACGCTCGTACAAGTTATAGAAACATCCTAGCAGATGGCATGGAGTAGACAAGGTGAGCAGTGTTATTGATTGCATGCAAGGGAATGTAGCAACCTTCATGTCATTGTGTTCACGCATGCGATCCCACCCATGTGGCACACTCACAGAGGCAAAGACAAGAAGCAATTCCAACTAGAGGTGAATATGTACCTCGACAAGTTGATGTGCACAACCACTAGCACATCCTTGGAGAGTAGTGTAGACACTATGCATCAACATGTTGTCAGTCTAGTCACACCACGATGACCATTTGCATGCTATCAGACGAGTTGGACATAGCAGCCATATCAATGCACCTGGATGCAATGAAGGCAAGAGTTTTCTTCAGCAAGATGTCACCATTGAGTGCACGGACACCATCACAGACAACCAAGCTTGGCATCAGCTCATCACCTTCAACCATCACAATCATGTCAAAGAGTTGGTCTCACCACATTGGACCAAGTGTCAATGATGTCTTGCATGGCTTGCTCAAGCCATTTTTTCATACATGGGCACATGTGCATTATAATGTAACATCTTGTTAAGTGGAATTTCAAGTGTTGATAGTTGAATGTAACAGTCATAGAGTAGTTGAAGAGTCATGAGGGTAGATGAACGATCTCAAAGGGGAATGTCAAGGGTCACCCCACCCTTTGCTATAAATAGTACCTCATAACTCATTGTAGAGGCTTTTGGTCAGCCAAGCTTCAATAGGACTATCTTAGAGAAAGCTTGGACAGTATTGTAATGCGCCTTGGCTTCTCCACTACACAGAGCTAGTATATCACTTTGGAGGAGCAGGCAACTGTGGCTATAACGTTCCACTATTGGAACTAGTGGGTGTACATGGATGTGTTGTATGATTGGAACTTACACTTATTAATATAAAAAATCCAACACATTTTCATGCATATGTTGTTATTGTAGTTGGACTATTCGTGTTGCTATAACAATGTATGTTATTTAAGTTACACATTTGTGTATGAAGTATTTTGTATGAAATTGTATGAATCTTGTTGCAAATGTGTTGTTGGTTTGAACACCACTTTGGATTGCTCACTATCTTGCTTTTGATCCAATGACGCATATTTGCTCGTGTGTTCCCTTCCAAGTTGACTACTATTACAGGTTTCCAAGGGGCGCACTCACCTCACTCCCCATGTGTTAGAACCTCTCATGCACCTTCCTTGACTTGCTACAGTTATCACACTCTTGCTACCAACGGGACATCATACTTACCTCTGTGCGAAATCACATTCAAGGCATAACCCTATGGCCCACTATTGGGACCCCTACACCAAATGGTCTGAGGTCTGATTGGGACTTATTTCTGGGGAGATCCCTTGACATGTTGGCAGGTCCACTACCATCAACATTTCTAGTGCTAGAAGGAGGGACAGATGACAAGGTGAGCCCTCATCATCTATTTCAAATTTTTGCACATCTATCATGGAGTTTGTTATAGTTCACCCTCTGAAATTTCTGTCCAATGGACATATCTTTCACATTCAGAGAGAGTTTTGGGATCACTTGTCACAAATCACGTATGATGGTGGAGGCAAAGTGACCTAGCCTAAGAAATTAGATGACATCCATGCTCTCATGGAGGGCATGGAATATTTTAATGAAACAAAGGTATGTTCATTCCTCTCACACGCACTTCACAACCACCCATCACAATGGTGTGGCACACTACCTCATAACTTTGTGCACTCATTCAAGCAGTTCAACAATCTAATTGAATATGTTTCCCACCATTTTGATCCTGAAGTACTTAATAAAAAATTGTTAAAACAATGGAAGGCTCCATATGAATCACCTATGGAGTTTTTGAAGCGCTTCCATCTATTCATGTTTGAAACCCTGAAAAGTCAGATGAAATTTCAGCATCTCATGGACAGATTTGAATATTTATTTCTCCAATCTATCAATCCCAAGAAGAAATTCAAGCTCAAACCCCACTTAGCATACTTTGATGATGGAGTTGTGCAATCACATACGAACACGATTGCTATCACAAGTGATTGTCTGATGTCCCCTCATCAAACAGCTCCACCATCACAAAGCGATGTGGGAGAGCATGAACACACATATGTTCAATCATCACATCATCCCAAAATCACTGCTTCCGATTTTCGTGCAAGCTCGGTTGGGAATTCCATTGGATATCACATGTATTTCATACCTCAACCTCCATCCTTGTATTCTGATCATCCTCCATATTGTGTTGTCTTTAGTCCTCCCATTCCAGACTCTACACATGTTTTGAATGAGGATCGATCTATCAACAGAGTTGGTGTTGCACAACCAACATGCATTGCCATTCATGAAAAGTATGACAAGGAGATAGAACATTCACTGGCTCCAGAGGACCAACCCTATCTGTCTGTACCTCCTCCGTTAATTCGTGACATCCATGGTGATTCTGCCATCCCTGATTTTTCATGTGTAGCTTCGTCCATAGATGCACCCATTGTTCATCTTTCGTAGGACACACCGGGTGTTAGTCCATCATCTAACAACGAAGAGGAACAGTCATTATTTGAACATACACTTGATTTTTCATCTATATTTTCTGGAAATGCAGAGGATGAAAATTCTTGCTTCTCATCTACCCCTCTGTGTGATTCATCAAATCATGAGGATGCCAACCAATATCCTTAGTTTTATGATATTGTTTGTCGTGATCCCTTTGCCTCATCATCCGATCATGATGTTGATTCACTCATTGTTAATCCATCTAAGCCACTAGTCTATGATGATCCATTTGTCAACGAAGTCAAAACCCCACAAATTGTCGAGGCCCTTCAGCCTGAGTTGATGGTTATGTCAAGCCCTCGCTGTCCTGAGGTTGGTTTCATTTCTAATCACGAAATTTTCAAACACCCAAGGCTCCTCATCACTTATCTGTATGCACTCAAGAACAATACAACACTCAGATTTCACTTCCTCTACTCGAACTACACGATCTCATCGCTCATGCATTGGAAGAATCTTACTCAATAAGCACACTTGCGCAACATAAGTGGTCTACCTTTCTCACTTTTTCTTGCATGTCACAGCTAAGAGTGTATGTATGCTTAACATCTACACGTAGTGTCACACAACATCACGGTATGTCCACGAACCGTGTTTCATGCAATTTCACTCATTTTTTCTGTGGACATGTGTAAGCTCGAAGTGTGTCTGTCTTCATTATTATATCTTTCACATTTGTTGGTTCACACAGCTGTGTTATTCGCACACCATTCCTTTACCAACATGGGTCAACCAATGCGTCGGTGGCCACATTTGAAATATAACTTCATGTGATCAGGCCCATTTACCGTTAGCTTAGGAGTAGGAGTAGTGTTTGCTTTCATTTTGCTTACTTGCATGCTTGTTTTCTTTCTTCCTTTGCATGTTTATTTGTTTGATTGCTTGTTTGTTTACTCATTTTGATTTCATTTCTGCTTTTGCTTTTCTTTGTTGTTTGTTTGCTTGTTTTCTTCATAGGTTAGTTTCACATGAAACCGTGCGTGACTCTTGGAACAAGTTGGGTAAAGTAGAAAAGGACTTGTACAACTATCAACATTTGGTTATCTTTTTTTCACTCTCTTATGTAAGAAATTGTTGTCTTCAGTTGATGATACATCGATGGAAAATACTTACTATTTGAAGTAAGCCTTGGTGAAATCACAATGCTTGCATGCTAAATAGTGTCACCTACTCTAGTAGGTTTTTTTTGGGTTAACCCTTGGCAACTCAGTCAAGTAGAGTAAGGTATGAGAGAAAACCTTAACAAGCACATCAAAGGTATATAATAAACTACTTATCTGAAGGAAAAACCTATTCTTCTCTCAATAATTTGGGATCCCTCTTCCATCTCTGAAATGAATAAGTGCTATGAAAAGTTATGAAAAATGAAAAGAATGAAAATTGAAAATTTTCAAAAAAAAAAATGAAAAATGAATAAGGCGAAAGGAGAGAAAGGCTTCCTACATAGAGAGGTGATGAAAGTAACTCCACCAAGGTATTGACGAGGCTCGCTGGTAGTGGAGTGATGTTTGTGTTACTACGTGACTCTACTAGGATATTGTCTAGGCTTGCTTATAGCGAAGCAACGCCAAAGATGAAACTAAGACTCTGATAACTATACTGCTTGTGCACCAATATACTCCTCAACCCCAATCGAAAAAACTATGTTGCCTTGGCTTGGAATGTGTGTCAATCGACCAAGAGCTTGGAAGATGCTACATCTTACAATCAAGCATGTATGAAAACCAAGACAAACTAAGAACTGAAAAATACTTCTGGAGGTGTTAGACTTGCTTTTCATGAGCAAGATCCATTTAGAGAGTTGGAGTTCTACCAGTGTGTCACCAAGTGTTGTAGAAGCTACAACCACCCTCCAAAATTTTGCCTTAGCTACCTTTTGCAACCTCCCTACCAACCTTTGATAGCAGCATGCCTTGCTTTGTCAAGTACACAAGCCTTAGCGATTTTCTTGCAGAATGATAGCCTGTCTGTGAGAGCTTGTTGCATCCCCCTCAGATGTTGTTTCTCTAGACTTGGTCTAGCTACAGGTTGAACAAATCCCTCAAGAAATTGTGCAATTCTGGAGGGGAACCATCCTTCCCTCCAAAAATTGAACAATTTTGTCTGGCAGCCTGCTGGGCTCTAGTCTTGCAGAAATCTACCTGTCATTCTTCACTAAGAAAATTGCACAATTCCTCCCAGCAGGGATGCTCAACCTAGAAATTATGCAATTCTAGGTAGTATTCAGCTGCTCTTCCCAGAAATTGTGCAATCCCTCTTAGCACCCATCACAGCTCCCTCCCGGAAATGCACATTTTTTCCTCCCAGTCGAGCATACTGTTGCATGTGCAGTTGAGTTGACCAGTTGCCTCCGAGACCAAGAAAAACTGATTTGCATGCATAGGTTACTTCTCCCAAGGCAACATGCAAAGGAATCCCTTGATTCAAGGATCTATTTTTACCAGTCGTAGGTTGCATGCAAGGATAATTTCGAAAGCCTCCCACCAAGTGTCGCTCTTCCTAGATTTGTGGCATGTGTATCACATCTTCAATTTCATCAAAACTCATGAACCAGACATTGCAAAGCTCATTCCTCATATTGACCTTGTAGCTCTCACATCCCACATTGCATCTAGGAGTTGTCGACACATTCAGCTTAGTTTTTTTGGGGTAATCCTGCCTTCCATGTCTTATGTTGCATTTCTATCGCCTTTTCTGTTTCACTTTGTGTTATTACTGTCCAGTTGATTTCAGTGAGCACTTGTTATCGTTTTGATGCATGTTAGCTTCTATAAGCATCGTTTCAGTTTTCGTTCACATCTCACTGCTGTCGCATGCATGACACTATTTTGCGCTGATGGTCACCATTGTGGCGAATCACTTCACACGCATGCATGCTTTCTTGTTTCATGAATCCTACAGTTCTTGTTTGCATGAGCGATCATTCAATCTTGTTTGCATGCATCACATCATGCATTCACACTTCTCATGTTTTCATTCGTGTGTTGGCCAGAATGTTCTACCTTGCCCAAACTATGCCTTGCCCAGCTAGCATTGCACATTTACGGAAGTGAAGATTCTCCCTTCCCTCTAGAAATTATGCAAGTCTAGCTAGGCATTGACCTCTAGGCATGTATTACGCAATTCTTGGAGGCAGTGTCCCATTGGCCCCAGAAACTGCGCAATGCAGTTTGCCGATTGCATGTCACTGCTGACTGAAATTATGCATTGTGCAGTTTCAATCCTCAACAGGCTAGGATAGACTATGCATTGCGCAATTCCAATAGTTAGTCAGCCTCCTAATAACCTGGACTGTGCCTTGTGCATTTTTGGTAGTAAGTCTCTCGACCTCCCAACGGAAATTGCACAACCTTCATGATCAGTCACACAGGTATGTTGCAAGTCAATTCTCAAGTTCATTTTGGTTTTTGACTTACATACTACTTTCCATGAGTGTTTCCATGTCTCTAGGTATTGCAAGTGTTCATCTTCCTCTTAGTAGCATAGGTACAATGGTTTCTAGGAGAGCAGAGTCGAAGACATTGTTCAAAGCACACTTGGGGATGTAGTCAATCAAGTGTCTATGAACTTGCCTACCCATGAAGACATCAAGTTGTTTGTAGACAAGGACATCGAGATATGATGGCAACAACATCACAACAGGCAGCACCATCATAGCAACTGAAGGTAGCGTACTGGATGTAACAAATGCAAGAGGAAGGTTGTTGACAACACATAGGAAGAACAAAGTTGCAAGCTCAAGAAGATCCACTTGTGATGAAAACAACTTTAGAGACTCACGCTATGAGGTGATGGCATGACATGAAGATCACATGAAGGAAAAGAATGAAACAGAGAAGGAGTTGCATGTGATGAAGCAATAACTCAAGGAAGAACAAGATCTAGATAGATGAGAGAATGAGTTGCAGCAGGAACAGGTACATCAGGGGGCGCAACGTGCACTCACAGATGAAACTACACCTATACAAGTTATGGATCCATCCTAGCAACTCACACGGAGTAGACAAGGTGAGCAGTGTTGTTGATCGCATTTAAGGGAATGAAACAACCTACATGTCATTGTGCGCATGCATGCGATACCACCCATTTGGTACACTCACCGAGGTGAAGACAAGAAGCAAGTTCGACTGGAGCTGAACATGTACCTCAACAGGTTGATGCGCACAGCCACCAACACATGCTTGGAGAGTAGCATAGACACCATGCATCAATAAGTTGTTAGTCTGGTTGCACCAGGTCGACCATGCGCATGCTATTAGACGAGTTAGATAGAGAAGCCATATCAGTGCACCTGAATGTAACGAAGGCAAGAATTTGCTTCAGCAAGATGTCACCATTGAGCGCACAGACACCATCACAGACAACCAAGCTTGGCATCAGTTCATCACCTTCGACCATCACAAGCATGTCAAAGAGTTAGTCTCACCACAATGGTCCGAGTGTCAGTGATGTATTTCATGGCTTGCTCAAGCCATTTTTTCTCACATGGGCACATGTGCATTGTAATGTAACGTCTTGTTAAGTGGAAGTTCAAGTGTCGATAGTTGAATGTAATAGTCATAGAGTAGTTAAAGAGTCATGAGGGTAGATGAAAAATCTCAAAGGGGAATGTCAAGGGTCACCCCACCCTTTTCTATAAATAGTACGTCATAACTCATCGTAGATGCTTTTGGTCATCCAAGCTTCGATACAACTACTTAGAGAAAGCTTAGACAATATTGTAACGCGCCTTAGCTTCTCCACTGCACAGAGCTAGTATATCTCTTTGGAGGGGTATGCGGTTGTAGTTGTAACCTTCCACTATTGGAAGTAGTGGGTGTACATGGATGTATTATATGACTGGAACTTACACTTCTTAATATAAAAGAGCCAACATGTTTTCATGCATATGTTGTTATTGTAGTTGGACTATTCTGGTTGTTGTAGCAATGTATGTTATTTAATTACACATTCGTGTATGAACTATTTTGTATGCAATTGTATGAATCTTCTTCCATATATGTTGTTGCTTTGAACATCACTTTTTATTGCTCACTATCTTGCTTTTCATCTAGTGATGCATCATTGCTCGTGTGTTCCCTTTCAAGTCGAGTACTATTATAGGTTTCCAAGGGGCGCACTCACCTCAGTCCCAATGTGTTAAAACCTCTCCTGCACCTTCCTTGACTCGCCACAGCTCTCACGCCCTTGCTACCAACAGGGACATCTTAATTTCCTCTATGCGAAATCGTGGTAAAGGCATTACCATACGACCTACTGCTGGGACTCTTACACCAAACGGTCTCAGGTCTAATTCGGACTTCTTATCAGGGAGATCCCCTGACATGTTTGTGGGTCTAGCACCGTCAATAGTTTTCTAGGTATTGTGCATGTACACAACTCTCATCCACCATTATGGGTTTGAACATGATCACTTACTTTGATATATGGTTGTCTATAACCCATAGATACTTTAGGAGTATGTTTTTGTTCTTTGGAGAGAGACCTAGCATTGTTGATGTCTTCCTGAATTATGTGATGTACTCCTATACACCTTTCTGTTATCTCTACCTAAAGTAATGTCATAGGATCTACTAGTACTCTAGATATTTGATAGCATAGAACTAAGACTTTATGAGAGTTTTGAAATCCTCCCACTTTTCCACTAGAGGATTCCCCTATAGCCTTATGGTTTTTATATGGCTTTCCCACCAGTTCAGGGCATGACCCTCTAGTTTCAAATTGGAAGAGGAAATTTTATGTTCTTTATTTATGTGATGAACACTAAAATAAACCTTTAATTGTTGCAACTAGTGCTTTAATCTTAAATATTTAATCTCACCTTGATATGGATAGATTTTGACCTTTGATTCCATCTTGAACAAGGATCATGAATAGTTCATGGAACTCAAACTAGGTTGTTCTTTTTCGGGTTCTCTTGTAGTATTCTTATTTTTTCTTCTTGATCCCCTATTTTCCCTCTAATTTGACATGTGAGTTGCAACATCTCTATTCTCCAATTCCAAGCTTAATTTCTAGAGCTGCCATGACAAGATTCATATTATGGTTGATATCTATGACCTACTCCTCTAGTCTTGTGAATCTCTTCTCTGTCAAATATTGAGGGTTATTAATAGATTCTTCAGCCATGGTTGAGGTTTTATGACTTTTAGCTTAACCAATCTTGATCTCTTACAACTCCCCACAGTATACCCAAAGAAACCTGCTATGATATTAATATGATTTGTTAATTGTTGTGGATATTCCACTAGATATTTTTTGCAATAGATCTGATAAAAGAATACTAGAATTTGAAATATGTACTATGAGAGTTAACTCATCATTATATATCTTCCATATTATTAAGTTGTGTTTTTCTTACACATGAAAATTATAAAAATGCGGAAAATAGAGAAATGATAAAAGAAATCATTCACAAACCATAAGACACCAAAATATGACATAGAAAAGCCTTTTGGGAGAAAACCCACCTAGAAGGTGAGGGTGCTCTTCTCTCACTTTATCTGAATGGAAATGGATGCAATACAAAGGATTAAGACCCATGGCCCATGGGTTGCTACAAAGTAGACATCGTCTTTGTTTTACCCTCTCTTTATCCACTCTCACCTACTTTTATCTGTTATGGAATAAAATGCACTAGAATAGAATGGAACTTGTTCCCTCCTAGTGGCCTAGTTATAACAAAATCGATATCCTACTCATGGTTAACTTTGAATATTTCAATTCTTAAATAGAGCTACAATATTGACACTTCTAGATCCTTCTTGATCATGTCCATGTGGCTGCCCCTTTTCCATGATTAATGGGGTTGATGTGGCATCCTCTCAAATCATGGTGGTCAAAACAAGGTTAAGTTATGGGTCAGAAAACCTTCTCATACAATCTCTCTGTAATGAACCTCTTCTAACACCACCATTGTTTTTTATAAAGAAGAAATTAAATACATATGAATATATATCCGTTCTTCCTAAATTCTCTGTCTTCAAAAAATTCTTTATTTTAATAAGTCATCTTTGGATATACATATTTTCTTTTGTTTATACATTAAAATAGTAGAAGACTCTCAGATATTAAATTCTCACCTTTTTAAAATATCTTCCTTCTCTAACTCTTATTTTGATTCTTTGTTTCTAACCCCTACCATTGTTTGTACTTAAATGCTTTAGATCCTTACCCATTTTTATACTTTTCTAGACCATGGGAAAAAATAAACTATATCAAAATATTTTTCTCTTCAAAGAATCTATATGTTTTTTCTAACCTTTCATAGCTTCAAATACTAATTTTCTTCCTCACCAACATACTTATTTAATTGCTCACATAAGTTTTGCTCACATAATTTTTGGTCTACCAACTATATCGCATTTACCTTTTGTATAATAGGTCAATGAAAGTGTATTTATAAGCCTTTGGTATTATTTTATAAAAAAATATATTTCTTATTGAGTATCATATTGGAGATGTATACAAAACAATATTATTACCATCATGGGCTTCATAACCCAATCTTATAAACGTATCTCATATGTCGATTATATATGACATGCTATAGGTTTGTTTTTATTTTAAAAGGAAAGTAATCGACTACTGCATAGTCGAATACCGGTTAAGGGTTTGGTCGAATTTCCTTCTTAGTTGGTCTATGGACAATTATGTTGGCACTCGTGAACACTTTTAAACACTCAGAGCCTCGGTTAACTGGTAATTTGATAACCCTTATATAGTCATGATCTTTTGTAGATGATTTTACAAATCTTACATGTCTTCTCTTATATTCTCTTTATTATTATTTGCCTAGGTATATAGTTTTAGAGGTAAGCTTGTACATCTAGGTTTCGATACTGGAAACCCTAGTCCCAAGTATTTTATCATTAATTTAGGAGGGATTTTTAGCAGTGATACCTTATTAGGGTCACTATAATTATAGGTATACCCTCACAGTTAGTTACAGATTTGTTCATTGGTTAAAAAGATTATGTCAGTTTGTTTACCTATAAAGTTTACATTTTTCTTTACATTATGGTTACCATAGCGGAGAGAAATTATATCTTTGCTTGTTACGGTTATGTATTATGAAAAAATTTGAGGGCATTGGTGTACTTAGTAATTTACAAAAACATCTCTTTTGGTAAAAAAAAGAAAGGTATAAATACATTTTTTTCTTTCTTGGTTACTAAACCAAGTGTAACATGTATCTTTGTGGGTTCAAGGTTTTCCAATATATAACACTCTATATATATATATATATATTTCTTTCATTTTTTTATATAATTCTTCTTATTTGACATTACATTTTGACCTTATTTCCTTTTATTATCTTACAAGTAATTATTCGTCTTACAAAAAGATTTCATATTTCTCCTTGAATGTTACCAGAGATGTTTTTCTTCTTCAGTTCACACAATGAATTCTCCCTTCACCAGGTCGAACACCCGGTTCCTAGCCCTTGTGTTTGTGACTTCACTACCAAACTTCAACTAATTATTTTTAATATGAAATTCTGAATGTATTTAAAAGTTACACTTCCAAATTTTTGAAAGTATAATCTTCAAGCCCTTGCACTTGTGTTTGTATTTGACTTATAATATTTTCCTTTGAAAAACAAGTTATTTTAAGGTCAATTTTCTTTACTCAACTGCTACTTAGTAGTTTATAATATATATATTCTTTTGAACAAAATACATTTTCTCTCAAATATGAGCATATTAATGTTTTTTTTTTTTTTTTTTTTGAGGATATTGCCCTCTACTTGTGATACTTTTACAATTGTGATTATAGCTACTAGTGTTTGCTTCATACTTGTTTAAAAAAAATCATATTAAACTTTTCTTTTTGTGTTTGTTGTATGTAATTTTTTTTCTTTTTATAAATAACTCTGTTGCATTAATTATCTTCCTGTTAGTTTCTAATAACCTTAACAATTCCTTAAAAATATTGACATTCTTTTAACTAGACTATTTTACTTGTCTATCATTCGGTGTTCATAATTTCTAATATTCTTTTCCAACTTTTACTTGGTCTATTTTTAGAATATATAAACATATAATACATGAGAACAAAGTTTTCAATCATTTTTTTCGATCTATCTAACATATTTTCGCCACAATTTACCTATGTTTTTTTTTGAATTCTTAGAATGTCATTCTATATTAATATTCATCACAAAAACATGAATAGTTTCATATCTTAAATGCCATCATATCCATGCTTAGTTCAAGAATGAAACTACTCATTATTTCTTCTCTATTTTTACACAAAAGGAACCCAATGGTAGCTCTACTAATATATTTTCTCTTTCAAAACAGTACCATGCATGCATTTCTAACTATATTGTACAGTTTATACATATAGATAATACGTAAGAACAAAATTTTCACTCTATTTGACATATTTTCATAGCATTGATTTATGAATTTTCTAGAATTCTTAGAATTTCATTCTATATTAATATTCATCACAAAAATATAAATTAATAGTTAAGTACTTGGCTCCTCCCAACCTTGACACTTCCTCTTGAATATATCCCCCCAAGCTTAGGTCTGCAACACCTTTTTTCCCTTTTCTCACGTGCTTCTCTTTAGTCTCTTCTTTCCCACAGAATGAGAGACAAAAACAAGCACCCAAAAAAATTGTTATCCATTACCCATCTCCCACTCTTTTGATGGTTGGTAGCTTCCTCCACCTCACAAATAGGTTGGAGGTAGTTACTAGCTCATTAAAGAGATTCTGTTTCCCACTCCCAAAGACAACATCCTATCTTTTAGGGAAACAATTAGTTGACCAATTCCATACTATTTCAATAAATTTAATCATATAGATTAGATGCCTAGAACTTATAGATAAGTAATTAATATATCTCATCAATTTTCACCCTTATCTCTTTCAGCCAAAAGTACTCTAAAATTATTTATCGAGACCTCTTTGTTTATAAAAACAAAAACATCATAAATACATATTTACAATCCTTCATTATCAGTAATAAAGTATTGATAATTAAATTCTTCACATGTTTTTTAAACTTTAAATATTCGAAAAGGAAACACACATATACATAATAAATTACATAAAGGCCTCAAGCCAAGGGATATCACATCCTCCTCGCTTAAATTTGACATCGTTATGGTTTTTAGTCATAACCTTCTGGAATACATTCCATATTATTAAAATATAAAAGGATATGCTTCATTGAAAGCATCCTCCACCTCCCAAATTACCTCTTCTATACTGAAATGTTTCCATTGAATCTTCAATGATGTTATGTCTATATTCTGGAGCGTGATTACCCTCCAATCTAGAATATGTAGTGGTTCTACTAGGAAATCTCCCTCTGGTTCCACTTGTACAACATTCCAATCAATTATATGAGCTAGTACATACACATATTTCTTTAATAAAGACACATGAAAGACACTGTGAAATTTTATGTTTACTGTAAGGGAATGTTGGTAAGCAACTGGTCCAATTCTGGCTAAGACTTCAAAAGGTTCAAAATATATAGGTGATATCTTGGCACAATCTCCAAGTCAAAATGTGGTTTTCTTTGGTTTCACTTTTAAATGTACACGGTCTCCTACATTAAATTCCTTTTCAGATCTACATAACTCTTTTGTCGATCTTGTGTTATTTTAAAATTCTGTCTAACATGTTTAACAACTTCCTACATCTCCTTTAACATATTTGGCTCCAATACTAACTGATATTCAGGATGGTCCCAACTTAGAGGTACTTTGCATTTTCTACCATATAGTACTTTAAAGGGACTCATCTTCAAAGAAGTTTGGTACTCATTGTTATATGCAAACTCAACTCGGTGAAGGTAGTATTACCACTGTTGAGAAATGTAACTAGTTATGGTCTTCATAATTATTGTACTCATTTTAATATGTATCTTATGTAACAAACAAGAGAACAAAATACAAATTTATAATTATTAAAGCATGGGTTTCATGCTCCTTATTGATGGAATTCTAGGTAAAGACCTGTTCTTCATGCTTCTAGGGTTTATTATGTCTTAGGATTTACTGTCATGAGTCAAAGGAGTCAACATCATGTTTATAAGACCCTTCCGGGAAAAATGTAATTGTAATTTTTGAGTCTAGAAAGTCCTGGAAACTCCAAAAGTACAAGTTTAACCTAACAGTTACAAGTCAACCTAAAGGAGGGAATTCAACCCCTTGAGAAGGCTATATAAAGAAGCAATTCAACCTCATTTAGGACTCACTCACCCACAAGTTTGATCTCCAGAAGAAAGTTTGATATGTAGCCTGGAATCAAGAATAAAATAAGAGCGAAGGCCTATGAGGAGAAAAGAAGTCTTGAATAAATCTTGTTTTTGGGCTCTATCTGTCTCACATGTGAAAAGTTATAGGGTTTTTGTAGCTACAAAGAAGATTGAAACTATAGGTCTGAATGGTAGGAATTCATGTACGATTACAAGAATTTGTGATTACAAGAATTTGGGTGTGATTGCAGGAATTTGCGATTACAGGAATTCAAGTGTGATTACAAGAATCTAGGTGAGATTGTAGGAATTCAGATGTGATTGCAAGAATTTGCAATTACAGGAATTTAAGTGTAGTTGCAAAAAATCGTGATCACAGTCATTTGGGCATGATTGTAGGAATTCACAATTATAGGAATTTGCATATAATTGCAGGAGTTCAAAGTTGTAGGTTGAACCTAGTTGATGAAGAATCTAAGAAATAATTGTTAGAGTGCTGACTTGGTACTTGGATAAGGACTTGGTATAGGGTTTAGGTATTTGTGTCTCAATTGAAGCAAATTCTATATGAAGAGAAGAGTTTTATGGGTTTTACCCTTGCAAGGGGTTTTCCCTTGCTTGGATCCTAATTTATGTTTCCATTGTCTTTATTTTATTCTTGACAATTTTTTTTATGAAGAATATCTAATAAAGGAACATAAGATGAATAATAAAGTTCACAATAAAGAATCAAGAAAAAAGGAAAATAATATTTAATAAGTTTCCATATTGCATTTTCCAACATGGTTTCAAAGCTAAGGTGAACAAGGAAGGCAGCTGGAAGGAAACTAGAAGTAATTACTTATGAAGGGGAAAGAAAAAGAAAAATCTCATGGAAAATTTGAAGAAGAAGACTTCAAGAAGAATTGTCTCTTAAAGGGATCTAGTTTAAGACTCATTGATAGACCTCTTTAAAGGAAGCATCAAAGGATCTTGGAAGATGATGTTGAAGGAATCCTAATGGACATCTTTCAAGGACATTATTGAAGAATCTCCATATATCTTGAAAGCATCAAGAAGGTTGAATACATAATCAATAATAATCTTGGTTATTAAGTATCATATTATTACATCATGTTTGAATATAAAGGTCATATGGGTTCTTTCTACTAGGAAAGTAATAAACTCATTGGAGCATCAAATTATCTAGCATGGAAAAATAATATTGACTTGATACTCATTGAACAAGAAGTAATGGAGTATGTTACTAAGGAAATTTTTTAACATAGCAAAGTACAAGAAAGGGGAAGTAATGGCTCAAAGGATTATAGTTGAATCCATTAAAGCTTCTCTTATTCCATTTGTTGCAAACTTGAAAACTTCCAAGGCTATGTATGACAAGCTAGTGGACTTGTACTACGTAAGTAGATTGGGAAAAAATATGTCTTTGCAGAGTAAGTTATATAGAATAAAAAAAAATCTAAGGATGAGGATATGCCATCCTTTCTAATGAAAGTCTCTCAGCTAAGAGACCATATGCAAGGGCTTGGGGAAATAATCTCTGGTTCAGAAGTGACCATATGTGTAGTAAATGCATTGCCATTGAAATGGAATAGCTTTGCGAAAAACATCTAATCCAAGAAAGATTCAACTCTCTTTTATGCGTTGTGGGATTAATGCATACTGGAAGAATCAAGGATCAAGGTAAAAGATGACATCAGATCATATGAGTAGTCTCAATCCTTTCTAGCCTGAGTCAAGAAGCTTAAGGAAGGAATGTTTGGAACGTCCAAGAAGAAAAACATGTCCAAGGTTCAATGCTTCAAGTGCATTGAGTTTAGACACTTTAAGAGTAATTGTCAAAACCAAGAAAACAAAAAGAGAAAGGAAATAAGTGAAGTTCATGTAGCCGAGGTGCTGAGAGAACCTGAGAAGAATCTGAAGAAGGAAGAAGTGAAGGGTCTTTACCATTAAAGAAGGCACTCTAGTTGGCGGGTTCTTCATTTAGAATATTATTTCCTTTAGATAGTATGATTATGTATAACATCATAGAGAAAATCATATCATAGTATCATGTATATAATTTACACGATTAAGCTGCTTTATAGATATCATCTAGATATATGGATAGATAGACTATTTTTTCATAATTTTCATCCAGGTATTATCTAACATTATGTTAGAAGTTGTCATCTTTCTTAGATGAATCATCATGATTAAGGAAGGAACATCGTTTTGGAAGGTCCTTGGGAAAATCATCATGAAAAGTTTAGTTAACATTCCATTTAATGTGGAATCAATACCCTTAAAGGGATGAAAGAATGCAATGAGTCATGTTGCAGACTCGCTTTAGGACAAATGGCTAGATGATCAAGTGAAATTATAGGAATTCATGTTGGATATAAAACTTTGGATGAGATTCCTATGTATAGAATCTTATGAAAATAAAGTTGATCATAAAATATCCTTGAGTATATAATATTATGCTTAGAAAGGAATAATTTTACTTACTGTAGGATGAACATAGAATTAAGAATTTATCTAGAATATACAACATTGATTAGCATCCAATATAATCTTCGGAAGATAATTTCTAACTTGGTAATTAATTACAATCCTTGGGCACTTTAATGCATGAAGGAAATTTCAAATGGAGACAGTCGATGAGAATGTTGATGGTACGAGAAGGTAATCATAATGAGGTAACTCTATTTTTTAATTGTTGATTACCTGGTTAACATATTATTTTTCTACTTATGAGTATGTTGCAGGAATACATGATCAAATTTGAGGCAAGTTCAACTGTGTGAATGGAAAATGTATGAAGAATGTTGAGGAAAGCTCAATATCTAATACCTAACAATTATGAAGTCAATATATGACCATCTTGGGATTGGAAGGTAGCAATGTGAGGAGATAACATGAAGGTCATGGACATCACTTTCATAGGGAAGTCATGATCATCTTAAAGTGTTGGAAGGTTCAATGGAATGCCTTCACATTGAAGATGAAAGTGATGAGCAAGATAAATAATGTGTATCCTATCATAAGATTAAAGAGTGGAGATGGCTCCATGATATCTCAAAAGAAAGGAAATCTCAATGCAAGAGATGTGAAGGAAAGAGGGAGACATGCAGATATGACATTCAAATAGTTGGTAATCTCATGAAGAAAAGCTATAAGACTTGTGGTGTTGATTTCCTTAATAGAAAGGAAGTCGGTAATCTACTCTAGATTTGAGAGGAAGTAAGGAAGTCTCCTTAAATAGGATCAAGGATCTATTCTCTTATTGCAAAGAGAATTGGGATTTCATCTCTGATTGAGAGGGAGTGATATTGGACATCATATGTGCATTCTCTACTTCATGTATCAAGAACTTGACAAGGACTAATAGCCATAAGTCTAAGTTAAGGCCTTAGAGAGAGAATGGCAATGTATTGGATGAGCATCTGTGGTTTCCTTGTGTATAGATCATCCAAGAAAGGAAAGTGACTGACACTCTTTGAGGATATGACAGGTATCCAAGATAAGAGTGGTTAGATAGGACCGATATTATTTTAGGACTCAGTTGTGGAGATCCAAAATAAGAATAGTCCTAAAATGACATACCTTGTGAACATCCAAATGGGGTATGTGCCTTGTAGTGGTAGTGCAATATCACACATAAATCCTCCCAACATAATTCTCTTTAATAAAGTAGAGCTTGTCAAGTTAGGCCTCGGTGAAAATGTAAGTTATAATGATGATGCTTACAATATGCATTGTCAATTCAAATCTTCTTATGAGAACTCTTCAATTTTATAATGATGTTCTATTGGTTGTACAATTATGTATACCTCCCTAGTTAAGAGGGAGTGTTGAGAAATGTAACTAGTTTCTATATTCATAATTGTTGTACTCATTTCAATATGTATCCTATGTAACAAACAAGAGAAGAAAATAAAAAATTATTATTTTTAAAGCATGGGTTTCATGCTCCTTGTTGATGGTTTTCTAGGTAAAAGCATGTTCTTCATTCTTCTATGGTTTGTTAGGTCCTATAATTTATTATCATGATTCAAAGGAGTCAACATCATATTTATAATACCCTTCAACGAAAAATATAATTGTAAAAATAATTATTTTTTAGTCTAGAAAGTCATAGAAACTCCAAAAGTACAAGTTGACCCTAACAGTTACAAGTCGACCTGAAGGAGTGAATTCGACCCCTTGAGAAGGCTATATAAAGAAGGATTTCAACCTCATTTAGGACTCACTCACTCATAAGTTTGATCTTAAGAAGGAATTTCAATCTATAGCTAGGAAGCAAGAAGAAAAGAAGAGTGAAGGTCTAGGAGGAGAAAAGAAGGAAGAAATTTTGTTTTTGGGCTCTATCTCTCTCACACGTGCGAAGTTGTAGAGTTTACATAGCTATAAATGCACACACTAAATCAAAATTCCTTCAACTGAATCAACACTAAAATAGTTAAGCACTAAATCAACCTTGGCTCACCAAGTTCTTCTCTTACTCTCCAAGTCTCTCTCTCACAATCTTCTTCAACTCTCTCCAACTCTTTTTCAAGTTCGAATTCTTCTTTCACAACGCATAAATAGTCAGGCGAGAAAGAATGTGGCACATATATATAGGAGGAGCAACTAATCCATGGCATAAAGGAGTAACTCACATGCCAAGAGAGAGAGTAACATATGCCAATTGAGGAAGAGTAACTTTAGCCATTATGGAATGAGGCAAAGCATGCCTTCAATGGATGAATCTCACATGCCTTGAGGAGTGTAACTCATGCCCATTTAGGAAATGTAACTCATGAAATTAATGAGGTACACATGCCTTTGTAACTTATGCTTTTAAGAGGGAGTGTAACATATGTATTAAAGAGTTCATAAGAGGAATCTTTTATGGCATGCTTTTATTGAGTGTAAGAGAGTGTAAGAGAATCTTTTATGACATGCTTTAATGAGTGTAAGAGAGTGAAAGAGCATTAATGAGAATGTAAGAGGAGTATGCCATGCAAATAATGAGAGTGTAAGAGAACATTATTGAGAGTCATGATTGAGTGACTTGAAATTCCTTTTAATAATAATAATAATATCATAAAGAAGATAATAATAATATTGATGATAAAATATTAAGTCGATCTTGAACTATTAGGATTGATTAATGATAATAAGTGATTTTCATCAACAACACTTGATTAAAAATTGATGCAAGGTGATTTGATATCTTGAGACTTTCTAATTTTAGACCTTTTGTTTTTAGAAATTCATCCTTGAGCTGCCAATTTTCAACAATAAGCTTCCATATTGTATTTTCCAACACCCACTTAGTTGGTTTGTACATAACATACATTCTTAACAAATATTCTAGGATTTGATTAGTTTTTCTTTTCTTTCGATCAGTTTGAGGGTGATAAGTTTTTCTAAAATCCAACTTTGTTCCCATTCCTTTGTTGGGAACGAGATCCCCCAAAGGACAATTTTGGGGCCAAATGCCCATGTTTTGGGTCAAATTTTGTAATAAACTTGTAAGTACTCCACATTTTGTGGTCGCGGAGTGCAAAAGTGTCATCAGTCATAAAGGGTTGTCTGCCCTTAGTTTTGTAAAGTAAAAGTCGACTGTAAAAGATTTGCCCATGGTTTGCGTACCATGGGATTGTATAAAAAGAGCTAAGATCTAAGTATTTTTGGAGCCATATCATGAAGAAGATAGTCATAGCTCTGGAGTAAGAAGTCTAAGTTTGGGTTGTAGCATAGGTAGAGGCTTTGCAACTGAGTGCGCAGAGGCCTTGGGTGGAAGTCCGCAGCTGAGTGCGTAAACCCCTGCATCTATGTGCGTATGGTAGATAGAGTTTGTAATTACTTGGAGATATAAATAAAGAGAAGTATTTTGCAATTTTGTGTCTTTGTTTCCGGTTATTGCATATTGACATTTTATGTATGAATTTCATTTATAATGCTTATATGATGTGTGAAAATATGTAATTACGTTGGTTAAGTGAACGCAAGTAAGAACATCTATTTGCGTGGTGCTAACTATGATTGTCTAATAAGATAAGTAAGACACTTAAACTAGTTTGGGAATCTGCATGGTACGCTACCATAGCAGCGTGAAAGTACTTGAGTCGCAAGTTAGGGCTGGGTGAAGGTCAATCGTACCCTTTTGCAGAGGTATTGAAGGGAAGAATAAAGGGCTAATATGGCGAGCCCTAGAGCTAAGTGACCTTCACGAAGGAAGGAATAGAAGGAATAAACCGACATCACAACCATCTCAGGGTGCAGAAACTTGGTTCCAGCATCCCCCCATACTGCTTCAGGTGAGACTTCAGTCCGCGCTCCGTGGGCTGATGCCAAAAGGGCCATTAGTGTAGGGATTTGTTTGTCTAACTAACGTTGAACCTGTGTCAAGCCCCCATAAGCCAACATCCTTCAAATAATCCCTTCCAAAATTTTGAAGTGAATTTGGCATCATGGTATGAAATCACTATTTTTGGCATACTGTGAAGCTTAAGTATTTCTTTCATGATAATTTTTTCTATTTTGATAGCATAAAAAGTAGATTTGATAGGAATTAAATGTGCAACTTTCATAAGGTTAGCTACCACTACCATGATTGAATCACATTGATTTCTATTCCTTGGTAGTCAAGTAATAAAATCCATGGATATGGTTTTCCATTTCCATTCTGGAAGAGGAAAAGGTTGCAACAATCTTGTTGGGTGCTGATGGGAAGCCTTCACTTGTTCGCATTCTAGACATCTGGCCACATATTTTGTTGTTTCTAGTTTTATGTTAAGTCAATAGTAATCCTTTCTCAACACAACTATTAGTATTTTATATCTAGGATGACCACTTGCTGGTTTCTTATTTAACTCATCTAACAAAAATGTTTTTAGCTCTGGTTCATTAGGAAAGTAAATTATGCATTTAAACAACATCAAATCTTAATCAATTACTGAAAAATCAATTCTTCCTTCATTTAATAATTCACTTTCCTACATTTTCTTTTTAGTTTTAATATATTCTGCATCAAATTATGCTATAGTTATTATCTTTTTAATTAATTCTATTTTCCAACTTGTTGTTGAAATTGTGCAAACTTGATGTAATTTTGTTCTGAAGGCATCACAAATTTTATTTTCTTTTCCTTTGATATGTACGATTTCAAAATCACACTCACCAAGAAATGTTAGCCATCTAGCTTGCTTGACATTCAAATTTGGCTGATCAAAAATATATTTGAGACTAACATTGTGTTCCCTTAACTAAAATTTTCTCCCTATCACGAAATGTCTCCACATTTTTAAAGCATGTATTGTGGCTACGATTCCAAATCATGGGTAGAATAATTCTTTTCATGTCTTTTAATTTTCTAGATTCCTAACTAATTACATGGCCCTCTTGCATTAAAACACCTCCCAATCACTCTTTACAGGCATTTGTGCATACAAGAAACTCTTTATTAGGATATTATGGTTTCGAGATGGGGGAAAGTGGTTAATAACCACTTTAGTTTCTCAAAACCATCTTGGCACCTCTAACTCCATTCAAATTTTGTCCCTTCTTTTTCAAAGATGTAATAGAATGGATAAATTTAGAAAATCCCCCTATAAATCTTCTGTAATAACCTATGACTCCCATAATGACCTGACATCAGTTACATCTTTAGGTACTATTCTTTTTTTTTGCTAAAGCAAGTGTGGATCCTTCTATTTCATTAAATCGAAAAAATAGTGTACAATTTTTACAAGTGTGGAGCCCATGACACCCAGGTCAAAACCTTTTAGCCTTACAAAGAAAACTTGAACCCAAGGAAAAACAAACAAAAATGTAACCTGGCTCCTGGAAAGCCCGTGAACTTTCCCGCTTCATCGTTGTCGGTAAAGCCCGAACCATCTGAGCCATCCAAAAAAAACACTAAGATCAATGGCCGAGGAAGAAATCGCTCAGTCAAAAATACCGAAGATTAATGGTCCTGTCCCCCAAGTTGCAAGATCCGACTCAACCGTTGATCCCCATTAACTAAATCCAACGGATGAGATTGATATCGCACCGGACAAGATGGTCTGACATTAGTGTGCAGGGAAGGGTGGTTTTTGGAACCCTCTCCCTACCACGTGTTGGAGGTTGAATGGCATCACTGTAAAATCTCCAAAACCGTTTCCCAATTGAAAGTGGTGCGATCAGCCAGAAACCGCCTGGGAGGCGGTATTCCATGCCGAGACCCCGATTTCTTAAAAATCTGGCATCTGGAAAAAACAGGGCTCTTCCTGTGCATGTGAATCTCCCTCTCCTGAACCTGGAACCCTGAAAAGATGAGAGGCTTGTCATTGAACGAAGACCTGAGGGACTCGTTTCGTTCCCCACGATAAATAGAGATCTTCCTCTCGCTTACTTTGGGAATATGAGCGACCAGCCAAGGTTTTCTCCACGCCACAGAACCGTTTATCAGATATTGATGACACATGCAGGTGTTAAATGCAAAGGTCGAGTCAATTTGAATCCTTGTCCAAGGCTCTGTCACTAAACTCCAACTTATCATTTTCTATCTGTTCCTGTAAAACTACCTTTAACCTGCTCTGAGGCAGCTCATGCCATTTCGATGCCACTCTATTCTCTATGCTGATAACATCTTGGTTGGCTAGCAAATCTGCCAATTTGTTCGCCGACCTACGGACATGATTAAATCCTACTATATGGAGGCTATGAAGGTGGTGTTAAATCCATTGAAAGCCTTGAATTAGTCTCCAATTTTTTGAGACTTTTTCTGGCTTAGTACCCCCACTGATTTTCTTGACTGAATTGATAATAAGTTCAGAGTCAGCCTCCACTATCACATTTTCCCTATTTTCCTGACTCAAGAAATCCAAACATTGCTCCATAGCCATCAATTCCACCAAGTTATTAGTAGCATATCCCAGATGACAGTGGAAGATGAAGAGGACACTACCATTCTCATCTCTAAGCACCCCTCCATAACCAGCTGTACTCGGGTTGCCTTTTGAAGCTCCATTGATGTTGTATTTCAGATAACCCTTTGGAGGATGACGCCAGAAATCATTTGCATCCCTCAGGGAGATAAGATTTCTATCCAGACCCTAAGGAGAGATGCCTTGCAGGCCCAGTTCATAGAGAATTCTCAGGTCAGTAGCCGAAGGAGGGTTCTTGGGGAGATTTTGCACTATGGTACTAACCGTTTCCTTGAGCTGTTTTAAGATTAGCTCAAGAATGCAATGGCAAGTTCTCTTTTCATCTTTGAAGATTCGGTTGTTCCTCCCTTTCCAAACATTCCAAACAATGAAGCTCAGAAAGAGGGCCCAAGAAATGGCGATAACTTCATTGTCTGAGAAATCTCTCCTCCAGTTGGTCAGGGTGTTGCAGATGTTATTTTTGTCTCTATCCGTTTGATGGAAAATAAAGGCAAAAGAGTCCCACAAACTAGAGGAGAACATACAACTGTTGAGAAGGTGCTCCATACTTTGCTCATGAGCTTCACAAAGCTGGCATATGGAAGGTCCCAAAATTCCCCTCTCCCTAATATTGTCCGAGGTCAGAATTTTCCTGTGCTGAACGAGCCACATGAAAAGTTTAATTTTCATCCAGCCCTAGTGTCTCCAAAGGTTAAGCCAGGTTTTGTCTGGAAATTGAGAATTAAGGTCAAGGACCCCTCATTATTGTTGCCCCATCTCAATTGATCGTGGCCCTCAGATTTTAGAATCTTCCTCTGATCTAACATTTCCTTAAAAGTTTCTACTTTAGCCTTCAGGGTGATGTTATCCCTAAAATCAAAATTCCTCCAGATTCTCCATTTATCATTGTTATTGGTTTGCTCCCAAAAGTCTTTCACCTTAGAAAGTATATTGCTATCAGTGTTTTCCTTGAGATCCCTTAGGTCTTTGTTTAATAAAATAGGTTCTTGTTGCCATCTGTCCTCCCAGAATAGGCTAAGATTTCCTTCTCTGATTTCCCAGAAGCTGTTTCCTTGGACCAAACTTCGGTTATCCCAGGCTTTGTTCCATATGTGCGAGCCCTTTCTGTGACTTGACATTCTTATTAGATCATGGTTATGTCAGGTGCTGGCATATTTTTCTTTCCAAATGGTTGCCCACTGCGCCTCTAGCTCTTTAACCCATTGCCACCATAATTTGGCACCTAGAACCTTGCTGAGTAAGTCAGGGTCATCCAAACCTAGCCCACCAAAGCTCTTAGGTTTGGAGATCATATCCCAAGCTACCAAGGCCCATTTCTTATGATCCTCCCCCTTATCCCAAAGGAAGTCTCTCTGAATGGATCTGAGCTGATGCAGGACACTTTGAGGAGCTGGGAGAACAGATAGCATAAAGACAGGGATGGATTGAAGGACAACTTTGGTTAGCACTAACCTACCAGCCAAATTTAGAGATCTATAGGTCCATTTCCTGACCTTGTCTTGCAATTTTTTAATAACAGGTTCCCATATGCTCTTGTGTAAGGGTTTGGTAGTGAGAGGAACTCCCAAATATTTCGAGGGGAGGAGCTCCCTTTAGAAGCCCAGAATTCTTGCTATATTTCTTTGAATAGAAATGTGAGTATTAAAGAAAAAAAACTTAGATTTAGAGAGATTTACCTCCAAACTTGAAGCCATGGAAAAGTTTTTCAGGATTTGCTTATAGGCAAGAGCTTCCTTCACCGTGGGGATCCCTTGTAGCATGGTATCATCCAAAAATTGTTGATGTGTTAAAGCACGACCCTCTTCAGAAAGTTGGAGACCTTTGACCGAACCCTCTACCTTGGCATGTCTGATTTTTCGTCCCAGCCCTTCCATCATGAGTATAAAAACAAAGGTAGAGAGTGGATCTCCCTGCCTTAAGCCTCTTGAAGGAATGAAAGTCTTTGAGGGTGAACCATTAACCAAGATTGAAAAGCCAGGTGAAGTGACTAGGGCCATAACCCCTCTGATCTAGTTATGATCAAACCCAAAAGCAGCAAGAACTTTTCTGATGTATGTCCAGTTTAGCTTATCATAGGCTTTGGCTATGTCCAGTTGCATGATCATACCATCTTTCTTATAGTTTGTCAACGAGTGAACGACCTCATGAGCTTGAATGATGTTGTTGCGGATTTGTTTGCCTTCCACATATCCTGACTGTTCTGTTGCCACCAGGGTAGGAAGAAGGGGTTTGAGTCTATTGGCAACCACTTTGGAGATAATTTTGTAGACAACATTGCACAAGGCAATGGGTCTAAACCTTTCAGGAGTTAAGGCCACACCCTGTTTAGGGATCAGGGCGATAAAGGTGGTGTTAAGCGCCTTCAGGATAGTTTTATCCCTCCTTGAGTCTTCCACCACTTTCAAAATGTCCTGTTTTATTATATTCCAGCAGGATTTGAAGAAGTCTACATTGAACCCATTCGGACCTGGTGCCTTGCCATTTTGCATCTCTTTAAGGACCTCCCTGACCTCCTCTTCTGACACTAGTCTGTTGAGGTTGAAATTGTCTTCTTTGGAGACTATCTTAGGTATATGCCTAGAAATATCCCTGATAGATTGATCTCTGTTAGTGCAGGTTTCCTGAGCAATGCCCCAAAACTGTTGAACTAGCACAACTTCAATTTCTTCATGCGTGCTGAGCATGTTACCTTTCTTGTCCTTAATAGTAGAAATCCTGTTGTGAGCTATGTTCGCCATAGTGGATCTGTGGAAGAATCTGGTGTTGCGATCTCCTTCTTTTAGCCATTGCACTCTGGATTTCTGCCTCCAAAAAATTTCCTCCTGCTTACACAAGTTCTCCCAGTCTTGATGATATTTAGTTTCCAGTTCATTCTACTGCTTATCAATAACCTTTGTAATTAGGGTTTGGTTGAGTTTTTGCATTTTACCTTCCACAATTTATTTTTCTTCAAAAGTGTTTCCATATTCCTTCTTCTTCCACTCCTTAAGCAAGAGTTTAATGCGTTTGAGTCTTTTTTGAAGAAGGAACATTCTTGTGCCTTGAATATCCAAATCTTCTGTCCACCAAATAGCAATGTTGTTATAGAAGTCTGGGTGGGAGAGCCAGATATTCTCAAATCTGAAAGGTCTATTGTTAGGTTTGCCAATACCCTGAATGTCCAGTTGAATCGGCCAGTGATCCAAGCCCCCAAAGGGAAGAACACTCGCAACTATGTCCTTGTCCTTGATCATAAGATCTTCTGAAATTATAAATCTATCCAGTTTGGAGGCCACTTGAGACTCTCCTCCTTTTTTATTATTCCAAGTAAAGGTACCATTATTCATAGCGATATCCACAAGCTTCATACTATCTATGAAGGTTTGAAAAGCACAAGAATCTTTGGTTAGAATTCTAGTTCCTCCTTCTTTTTCCGACAGCGTTTTTATCATATTGAAATCACCCTCCAGGATCTAGGGGATTTTTGCATGACGTTCACTGAGATTCTGCAGTGAATCAAGAAACAAGAGTTTACCCTCCAACCTTTGGGGGCTGTACACATTCGTAACCAAGTACATTTCCTTATCTCCCACTGGCCAAATTACCATTGAAAGATAATCTCTAGATGCTTCTGCACCTATCATGTCAATCTTTTGGGGGTTCCATAGCGTGAGAATTCCTCCAGCTGTATTCTCTACTTTGACTTCCAAAAACTCAAATTTATTGAGCCATTTACTTTGAATCTCTTTTATTTTTTGAATGGAACATTTAGTTTCCTGAATGAAGATCACATCCAGGGCCACCTATTTCATTTTGTTACTTAATAATCTTTGTTTTCTTTTACTACCTAGACCTCTTATATTCCAAGAAGTGAACTTCATTATCAAATATTTTTAAAGGAGTAGCTGGATAGGCCTTTCATCTTACCTGAATCTATCATGAGCTTCCCACATTCCATCAATAGCTTGTTCTGTTTTTTCCTACCTCTTTTCTTTCCTGGGATTCTTGGTGCTAATCCTGGTGTGGCTTTCATAGCTTTCACTCCTTCATTACCTTGTTTTTCATTCTTCCTTAGCTTTTTGGATCCTTTATTCTGAGTTTTCTAGATGAACAACTGTTGTACTCTGTGGAACTCCTCTTGAGGTAACGAATCCACGCCCTCTTTGGTTCCTTGTTTCAAGAAGCCTTCTAGATCTAGATTCTCTTTCTCCAAAATTTCTTGTAGTTCGTGATCCTCCATCTCCATGTCCCTCTAGGTCATTTCCTAATCCATTTCCAGTTCCGCATCACTCATCATGTCTTCTTTCTGTTTTTTTTCTGTTTTGTGTTTGCTCCTCATTGTCTTATTTCTCTTCCTCCACTGGACTGCCTCCCTGGACCTGATCTGCTTATCTTGTCAATTCTTCCTCTACTAGGGTTTGAAACCTATTTTAATTAGCCTGTTGCTTGTCTGTCTGAGGTAGTTTCAGTCCCCTTTTGCTCCCTTTCCCTTTCTGGACCACCTTGTGGAAACTTTCTGAATCTTTCATGGTGTTAGTTTTACTTACGTTTCCTATTTTACTGAGAGGGAGATCTCTGAATAGGTGACCATGCTCATGTCATTTACAACATCTGAAATGGATGTGTTCATAATCCACTATTTTTACCCATTCTTCATCCAATACTTCCAATATTACCTCATCCTGCAGGGCTCCAGAGAGGTCCATCTCCACACATATCCTTGCAAAGGATGTGTATTTTCATTTTCTTTTGGCCTCAGAGGCTTTGACAAAACGCTCTAGCTTATTTCCAATGGCAGATAAGGATTCCAGTTGCTAATAATCCAAAGGTAAAGAGTAGAGTC
Source organism: Pinus taeda (assembly GCA_000404065.3). Lineage (NCBI taxonomy): Eukaryota > Viridiplantae > Streptophyta > Pinopsida > Pinales > Pinaceae > Pinus > Pinus taeda. Next base: position 12,367 of record APFE031430702.1, on the reverse strand, counting down.
TTACCCAAACCGGGACCGAGGTGAAATTTTTGCGTTCTGGGACAAAATTCATCATCCATGGTCGCATATATAGGCCTGTAGCTGCGTAAAAGTAGGGTCCTCCTTCAAACACTATGTCCTTGTCTTCAATGTTTGCAAAAACTACAGTAAATAATCCTTTTGATCCTAGGTGAAGTTCTATGCTACCTTTTGGTTTCCAGTTATATTTTATCCATGTTTGTAAATATTTTTTAGTGGGCCATAAGGCCATAAATTTACAAATTATTGCATACGTCTGCATGTGGTCCCTATGTGCCCGCAACACAGGGTCGTTCAACACCACTTGGGGTGCGATTGAGGTTTTGGGCTTGCATGGTCCCTTTGGTGCTTTGCCTTTTATATTATGTTCTTTGTCTTCTTCCTCATTATCTTTAGTGTAGTTGCTTTCCCTGGTTTTGGTGCCATTATGCCCCTCTTCTTTATCCCTCTACCTTACATCTTCAGAAGGATCTTTGTCCTCCTCAACTAGTTTCTTGCCTCTGCCAGCCACTATCTACTTAAAGGAGGGAGTGGAACTCCCTCCCTTGCATCCCTCCATGTAGAACCAGCTTTGAATCTCGTAACCCTAGATCACCGGCTCGCGTGCTCCTCCTAGTTTTCTTTTAGTTTCCCTCCAGAAAATCATCTTTAGGTACTATTCATTTAGTTAGAGCTCTAACATTTTCTCGAGCTACAACAATTCCTTCCTTAGACACTACATGTCCCAAATATTGAATTTGTCCTTGGTAGAATGAGAATTTTCTAAACATAGTGTACAATTCATTCTCTCTAAGTGTTTGAAGAATAATCTGCAAGTGTTGATCATGTTCTTCATTACCTTTAGAGTAAACTAGAATATCATCTATAAATACTATGACAAATTTGTCAAGAAAATGATTCAATACATTATTCAACAAGCACGTTAAAGTTTTTGGTGCATTGGTGAGTCCAAATGGAAACACTACAAATTCATGGTGTCTATATCTTTTTCTAAACATTGTTTTATCTATATCTTCATTCTTGATTCTTATTAGATGATATCCCGACCTTAGACCAATTTTCTAAAAGATTGATGCTCCTTGGACTTGATCAAATAAGTCATCAATCTAGGGTAAAGTATATTTTATTCTAATGGTGATTTTGTTTAGTTGCTTATAGTTGATACAAAGCCTCGATGTCGGATCTTTCTTCTTGACAAATAAAACTAGTGCCCCCAGGGAGATACACTAGGTCTTACGTATTTCTTATCTAGCAGTTCCTGTAACTGAATCTCCAACTCTATCAACTCAAGGATACTCATCATATATGGAGCTTTGGATGTTGGAACACTTGCACGAATGAGATCAATAGTGAAATCTATATCTTTCCTTGGAGGAATTCCTGGTATCTCCTTAGGAAAAACATCTTTGTATTGTTGTAAAATAGGGTAGTCTTATAAAGATGGTTTTTATTTGTTTTCAGCTAAATCCTCAACCTGAGCAACAAACATTTGATAACCTTTACGAGTACATTTCTTCAATTGTAAGGAAGAAATATTCCTCACAAAAATAGCTCTTGGCACTCCTTTAACTATGTAGTCCTTTCCATCATCATTAATATAGGTGAAAGACTTTTATAAGCAATTCCAACTTTGTTTATGAGATTCTAGCTAGTCCATCCCAATTACCATGTCATGTGACACTAGAGATAAAACATTCAGACTCAATTAAGTAACCATTCCATTCAAGTTTAATAAGCAACTTTTTCTTATTCATGTTACTTTGCATTTTGTTTCAGTGGCTAGTTTTACTAACCAAGGTTTGCTTTGTTTTTCCTTTCTAAGTTCACACTTTTGAATGGTAGTAGGGGAAATGTAACTTAATTTAGATCTAGGTCCTATTAGTATTGAAACAAGCTCTTCAAAAATTTACCTTGGGCTTCCACCATTGTGGACTCATGATTTGTTGGTCTTCCATCTAATGCTGCATTGAGCCTCAAAATGTTGCATTCAATGTCATTGAATGTTGAAGCTTCTTGCAGGTTATTTAATATGCCCATTTTTCCTAGTGTTGAACTTTTCATCCTTCTTGGCCATCCAACTTTTTTGAATTTTCACCTTTCCTCTCATTTTGATTAAAACACAGCTTCACCTTCCTTATGTATTATGCATGGTTTTTGGGTTATCAAATTCAATCCTTTCCCTATATGAAAAAGGAAAACAACTAATTAATATTTTTATTTTGGCATTTTCATGCTTCAGGTGCTTCAGGTACGGTACATACTTTAGCAAATTCATAAACTTGTTAACAAATTCATCCATGGTAAACTCACCCAATTTTAACTCTTGAAATTCTCTAGCCTTTTCATCAAAATACCTTTCAGTTAGATACTTATTTTTAAATTCCTTTCTAAATAGTTTCCAAGTTATATTTTTACTTTTGATTCCTTTTATATATTTGTTCTCCTCCCACCATAAGGTTGCCTTACGAGTCAACTAGTAAGTTTCTAATCTAGCCTTCAAATTACTTGGATAATTGTAGACCTCAAAATATTTGGGCATACTAAGAGTCCATGCTTCTGCTGCTTCCTCAGATTCACCATCAAAATTTGGAGGCCGTGTCCTTTTTAACACTTCTTGCAGCTAAGATGTAGTCCTCTTCTTTTTGGATATAAAGGCATTACTTTCATATTTTTGATCTTCTTCCTCATCAAACTTATGAGGATTTCTTTGAGCAGAAGTTATAGAATAATCAATGTCTGTTGATTCACACCTAGTGCTATTCTTGTGATTTTATGTTGTTTTCCTAATGATATTTTCTTCTTCTAATGTTCTCAATAGATAACCAATAATTTCCTCCTACTCTTCTTTAGCTTTGGACATTCTTCCTTAATTTTCCTTTATGTTATCTAAGTCTGCCTTAAGCTATGCATTACTTGCAATAACTCATATTCTTAGTTTTCTTCATTACTACTTCCTCCACCCATCATTCTAGTCTCATTATCAGGTACCTTACCTCCTCTATATGATCCCATGGAAGTCTTCCCATTGTACTCCTCAGCCATACTTCAAAATTTTCTAACATCCCTTAAAATTTTTATCACAACACAAATAAAATAATTGCTTTAGTTTCAAGCCCCATTAAAAGCCCAACGCTGCAACCTACTGACTCTGATACAACTTGTAATGAACCTCTTCTAACAACACAATTTTTTTTTATAAAGAATCTATTCAATACATTAAAATATATATCTCTTCTTACTAAATTCTCTTTCTTCAGAAAATTATTTACTTCAATAGATTATGTATAGATATACATATTTTCTTTTGTTTATACATTAAAATAGTAGAAGTCTTTGAGATATTTAATTCTTACCTATTTACAATATATTTTTTCTACGACTCTTATTTCAATTATTTGTTTCTAACCCCTATCATTATTTTTAATTAAATACCTTAGATCCTTACCCATTATTATACTCTTTTTTGGACCATTTTCAAAAATAAACTATATCAAAATATTTTTCTCTTCAAATAATCTATAAGTTTTTTCCCGACCTTTCATAAATTCAAATATTAATGTTCTTCCTAACCAATATACTTATTCCAATGTTCACATAAGGTCTGGTCTATCAACTAGATCACATTTACCTTTTCAATTATAATATGCCAATGGTAGTGTATTTATAAGCCTTTGTTCTTGTTTTATAAGAAATATGTTTCTTATTTAGTATCATATTTGAGATTTATACAAAACATTATTATCACCATCGTCGACATCGTTTTTAACTCTAACGAGGTCTTCATAAAATGATTTTTTTCACTCAGTCATTTGTGATTCCACTCATGGTCCTTTTGACCTACTGGATCAACAGTGAAAATTGGATCTTCATGATCGACAATAATGAATTAGGTTAGGGTTTCTAATCAGTTAATGACTACGCCATTGGTTTTTGTTCTTTCACTAACACTTCTTGTAGCTTCAATTATTTATTTATTTTATTTTATTTTTTATTTGAATGTTGTGAATTAGTTTCCTTATTTATTTTATTTTATTTTTTATTTGAATGTTGTGAATTGGTTTCCGTATTTTTAATAAATTTAAAAATTCTATTATAAATATTTTATATATTTTTATAAATTATTATTTTTAAAATTATAATGTTGTTATATATGAATCTAGTGGAAAAATTGATTATCATAATAAGCTACAACGTTTTTTTAAATAATAATTATATTTTTAATAAATTTAAAATTCTTATAGAAATATTTCTATAGAATTATTTATTTAAAATTATAATGTTTATTAAAAGTAGAATTTATTTATTTAAAATTATAATGTTTATTAAAAGGTTTTGAACATTAGTCGTTTTTCTGAACATCCCGAATATCCCGTCACATCATCAACTCGACCAAGAGTCCATCCCCATAAGTATAAGTCATTCTCTGAACATCCCGAACATCCCGTCACATCATCAACTGGATTAAGAGTCCATCCCCATAAGTATAAGTCATGCTCACGTCCATGTAGTAGCCTATCCCGAACATCTCGTCACATCATCAACTCGATCCAGAGTCCATCCCCATAAGTATAAGTCATGCTCAGGTCCATGTCAACTCGATCAAGAGTCCATCCCCATAAGTATAAGTCATTCTCTGAACATCCCGAACATCCCGTCACATCATCAACTGGATCAAGAGTCCATCCCCATAAGTATAAGTCATGCTCATGTCCATGTAGTAGCCTATCCCGAACATCCCGTCACATCATCAACTCAATCAAGAGTCCATCCCCATAAGTATAAGTCATGCTCAGGTCCATGTAGTAGCCTTCATCCCATGATGTTTGGTGTCAAGTCCATGAAGTAGCCCTCATCTCATCTGCAACATGTTGCCCATGATGTTTGGTGTCAAAGTCCATGAAGTAGCCCTCATCTCATCTCCAACATGCTGCCCATGATGTTTGGTGTCAAGTCCATGAAGTAGCCCTCATCTGCAACATGCTGCCCATGATGTTTGGTGTCAAGTCCATGAAGTAGCCCTCATCTCATCTGCAACATGCTGCCCATGATGTTTGGTGTCAAAGTCCATGAAGTAGCCCATGATGTTTGGTGTCAAAGTCCATGAAGCTGCCCATGATGTTTGGTGTCAAGTCCATGAAGTAGCCCTCATCTCATCTGCAACATGCTGTCCATGCAACATGTTGTCCATGATGTTTGGTGTCAATGTGTTACAACATCATCCATATGTGTACCCCAAAGACCATCCCATCAACCTCCAACCTTTGTTTATTCTCACACCAATGTACCAATTGTTGATATTCAATTAATATAATCTCAACTCACCATCCCATCAACAACCTCTAACTCAACTCACCATCCCATCAACAACCTCCAACTCGCTCTTTGTTTATTCTCACACCATTGTTTATTCTCAATGTACCAATTGTTGATATTCAATTAATATAATCTCAACTCACCATCCCATCAACAACCTCTAACTCAACTCACCATCCCATCAACAACCTCCAACTCGCTCTTTGTTTATTCTCACACCATTGTTTATTCTCTTTGTTTATTCTCACACCATTGTTTATTCTCTTTGTTTATTCTCACACCAATGTACTCTCAATGTACCAATTGTTGATATTCAATTAATATAATCTCAACTCACCATCCCATCAACAACCTCTAACTCAACTCACCATCCCATCAACAACCTCCAACTCGCTCTTTGTTTATTCTCACACCATTGTTTATTCTCTTTGTTTATTCTCACACCAATGTACCAATTGTTGATATTCAATTAATATAATCTCAACTCACCATCCCATCAACCTCCAACTCCCCGAACATTCCTCTGAAGAGCAAGTTTTTTCGATATTTTATTTGCACTCCTATTCTTCTGAAATAGCAATGCAAAAGGCCATTAGACTCAGGTCAATATTTCCCTCTTGGAATCCGAAAATATGTTCCCGGATCCTTCATTCCGGACATAACCCTTTTTTCGATATTTTATTTGCACTCCTAATTCTTCTGAATAGCAATGCAAAAGGCCATTAGACTCAGGTCATATTCCCTCTTGGATCCGAAAATAATGTTCCCGGATCCTTCATTCCGGACATAACCCTGCAAATATTCGCCAGATGTAAGAAACTTTTATTCTCACACCATTGTTTATTCTCTTTGTTTATTCTCACACCAATGTACCAATTGTTGATATTCAATTAATATAATCTCAACTCACCATCCCATCAACCTCCAACTCACCAATTGTTGATATTCAATTAATATAATCTCAACTCACCATCCCATCAACCTCCAACTCTTTGTTTATTCTCACACCAATGTACCAATTGTTGATATTCACTGAATATAATCTCAACTCAACATCAAGTATCAAGATCAAAGTTGAACACACTATGCAAGCCAAGGGAAGAGCCAAAGGAATAAACAATATGTCGAACTCTAATCCGAGCAAAGATATATGTAAGCACCATTAAACTCAATCATTTTATGAATGTGGGATAATCTCCTAGTACCAAATATAAAAAATAAGAAATCGTAGCTGTTGAACGAGCTTTGCACTTGAAAATTCAATGGTGACACATGTCCAGATCCTGTTACAAGTTCTGAAATCAAAGATCATTGTTCCATTGCGGACCCCCCAAGCCATCTGACATTTAATATAGAGGGGGGTTTTCGCAATGGATTGTTTCACAAAACAACTTTGAATATGTGGCAACCTATGGAGGATCCAGCTAAAAGCCGCTTACAACTATCTGCCCCGCCTGCAAAACCATTTATAATTTCAACGTGCACAGTTGTAATTACAAAGTAAGGGCACGAGGATGAATTGATACACCTGGTATATGAAGCCATTGATTCGTTTCGACAGGAGCTGATGCCACATTGAATTGAATGGAATTCCTATTATAGTGCAGAATTAGAAATCGATCAAGATGTGTTAGTCTGGATCTGAGCACTGTGGAGAGGATCCGGTAATTGAAATAGGGAATATACACATTCTACAACTGTGGGAAATAACCACATAGTTATGTGGAATGTGACAGCGATAATAAAAAATTGTTGTTGTTTATTTTCATTTTATAGATGATGGATTAAATGTACCTCTTTTCACAACTGTGGATATATGTGAAATTCCTTACATGCTTCTCAAAGGCTGGAAATGTTCGCTTCATGATCTAATAAGTCGTGAAGGGCATGTATTTTTTTAAACAACTTATGTTCGCATTGTTAGTATTGTTATCCTGCTACATCCACTTATTGTGATTGGCAGTACAATTTTAGAAATATTCCCGATAATTTTTGTTGGATTGTATGGCACAATCATTGTCTATCAGGAGACCTCTTTCTGGAAGGGTATGCCTTACATTGTTGCAAATTGAAGTCAAATAATTTGATGAATATACTAATGATTTTCTTTATGTAAGAGAGGGAGCTTGCTTTCCAAGGCCCAAATACAGAAAGAAGGATACCAAACCATTCGACACATTGACAAAATTTATCCAACCATCAGAATGTTCAGTGAATGTCCAACATCATCAGGAAAATTCTTCCTCTTAACCCGGTCTGATTTTAACTACTCTTACAGCTTCAAGGTTTGTTAGAAAAACAATATTAGAGGTGAAAACAGTTTAGGACCTCGACCAAGATCTGTATCGCCTTTTCCTTCACATATGTATCACGTTCTCATAGTTTTGTTGAAAATCCACATGGGAAACCACTTTCCCTTCCATCAGCAGTATGTTGTGCAGAACTTGGGATGAATTTGAATTAGCCTTCTAGAAATAGGTCTCGGAGATCATCTCCTTATTTACTTGCTTCACCTGATCAAGTAATGAACAGGTTGGATAAAGCATGTGTAAATGGAGGCTTATCTTCTACATCTGTTTCAAGCATGAGCTCTGTAGGTAGTGATGAACCTGCAGAGTTGTAGTAAAACAATGGGTTAGTTCATGCGGATTATAAGAATTCTAATGCAGGCCTTGTTGGTAAAGGGATTTTCGATGGATATGGAGGTTCTGGTATGATACATGCAGGGGAGTCTCCCAAGATTAGCACGAAATGTGTGAAATAGGATATACTGAGGCATAGTAGTCTTATCTCTAGCCATCTTTATATTCCATATTCACCTAGAAGAGGATATTTTTAGTACACAATCTCTAGAACATCTGCAAATTATAGTTAGTGAAGTATTACGGAATGTGCTGGACAATTCCATGTCTAGTCTGTCAAGAAGTCAACGAGGGTTTATGGTTTCGAACAATCTCCCAACAATGTTATCTGGGTAACTAAATTATTTCCTCGGGTAGTTTTCTTTTGCTCAATGCATTGTTAAGGTCCTTATTTTGGCCATAATTCAGGTCATAATTCTATGGGTAGGAATATCACTGGGAAACCTATTGGCAGCAGAATAGGGGTAGCCCAGAATAGGGGTAGCCCAAAATGTTCTTCCAATCCTAGTCTAAGAATGACAAGTGGTCCAATCTCAAGAGTTCATAACCCGTGGTCCAATCTCAAGAGTTCATAGTGGGTTAGGCACTGATGAGTCCCATAAATAAGTGTATCTTGAAGTTCATTATGTTTTCCTCTAGCCTTAAAACTATCCTTTTCTCACATATATTCACATGTTTGGTTATAATATGCTTAGTAAGAAGAGTAAAAGGTGTTTTTCATAGTATGTGGCCTAATGTGATTAAATTACAAGAAAATAAGAATTTTTGAGGCATTTATTTTGTAGGGTCTTGATGAATACAATCAAGAGGGAATCTAGGGAGGCTTTTCCATGTCCTTAACTCTCTAACTCGACTTGAAATCACCAAATCCTCACTCGCAAGATTGAATTCACTAACAACCCAGTAACTCCAACTGCATGAGAATCTCAAGGAGGAAAAGATCCATAATTTTTCAGATCAAGGAGGAAATCACTCTTATTTTCAAGGGAGTTTCTATCAACTACCCTTTTGTCTAAATAAACAAGCTGAAAGGTTCATTGGGATTCGAAGTTTTGATTCATCTAGGTGTAGCTATTGAGCTCAGAGCTTGACATTGTTATTTTTTCTTTCATGTGATGTACTAGAATTTTACTTTCTGATAATGAGAGTCAAGACTTTGGTTATTAAGCTACATCTGAGTTAGTTTTAGAGGGTTGAGACCTTTGGGTTTAGGGTCAACCCAAAGGATTTAGTACCTTTTTTGTATTTTTGTTTTGTTCATAGTTTCAAGCATTTCATAAATTTCTTTCATTACAATATAGGTTAAGCTATAAAAACTTGTGATTGCAAGCTTCTACGTCACCTCTATTATGGGAGAATGTTTGGAAGTATTCACAATATCAGCCAAAAAACATTGTGTTTATGATTGCTTGGAAATACATAGATGTTATTTTTCCTTCTTCATATTTACTTTTTGTAATTTAGGAGTCATTTTAGTGATTATAGTAGGGTTATGGCATAAAATGGATGTTATTCAAATTCAACTCATCTTTTCCATCATATTTTATATCACTATGTGAATGATCAATGGATATATCCATGTGGTTGGTTGCAGGGTTGTGTGATATTCAGGGGAGGTCACCTCTTTCACCTCCATTTTGGACTTCTCCATCTCCTCTTTCCACCCTCATTTATACCCCCAAAACTTTGTTTCCACATTCACTCTGCCTAGGAAATTTAGGACATGGTGGGCATTCATCTTGGTGCAAGACATACCTCTGAGATGTCATGGGCTTGTATAGGAAGCTTCCCCAACCTTCCTTCACTCTCTCCAACCTTCATCTACCTCTTCGTTCCCTCAAGAAATCATCTCCACCCTAAAAATTCTCTTGAAACCCCTCCTGTAGCATTACATGTCCTTGTGTAGCAACACATGATCTCCTAAAGCAGTACCTGTAGCACCACTTTTCTTCACGTGCTTTTCTCCCCACTTCAACCTTAGCTCAATCAAGATGATTAATTACCCCAAGTTCTGATTTGATGATCAATAGAAGCTCCCAAACCACTCCAACCATTCCTTTCCTCATTTCAAAACATAGTATAATTAGTGTTTTTCAATCACAAGCATGATAAAAGTTAGATTTCTCATTTTTAAGCAAGTGTGAAATAGATAAATGATACATGCAATTATGTTGCTGATTTGATGAATTATGCAAGATAAAGTAGCTCTCCTTCGGCATGTATATTACCCCTTTTCCTTTCATGAAATGATTAATTAATAGCTACAAGTTGAACAAATGGCATTTTCAATTTCACATCTAGAATCAATTTTTAAGTGTGCTACATTAGCCAACTTTCACTATGGTTTAGCAGGAGGAATGCTCTCTGAACACCTTGATCTAATGTCATGACTGAGGGTGGCATGAGTAGAATCTAACCTACTGTGCATATAGTACCGTCACCTCTAAGTTTGTACAAACCTTGGGTTAATAATTTGAGTCGAGGATCCCCTAGGAGTTGAAACGTTCTTGGTGCAATACCAGGGCTCACCACTTTTTGGCGTCATTTCCAGGGATATGTCTAAGTAGATGATGTTTCTGCTTAAGCATTGTTTCATTTTTTGCATTCAGTTTTGAAAAATTGAAAAAAAAAGTTCTTTCATGCCTTGTAGGAGTAGGGATAGTCAAGGAAAATTCTTAACAAAAATCCCCACACCCTCAAGAAGTCAACCTTCACTCTTCTTCGGTGATTGTGAACTTCCACCTTTGACTGTAGGGGAGTTAGAGTACCCTCTAGGTGAGAAACCAAAAAGTTTTGAAGAACCTATTGGGGAAGAAGAATAACCCACTTCACCTACCCAAACTATGGCTGAAAATAGAAACAATGAGATTTTCTCCATCAAAGAAACCAATGGAGAGGCTAGAATGAAGAATATAAGCTTGATTTCCCTTCCACACTTCCATGGCTTAACCTCTGGGGATCCGAACACCGTCATGTTTAAATTTTTTGTTTTTTTAGGACCTATGACTATGCCTCTAATGAGTAGAAGCTAAATTTATTCCCCTCTACTCTTAAAGATGTAGTCTTGCATTAGTTTATCATTCTTCCTGGGGGAAACATCACTACCTGGGCCCAAATGAAATCGACCTTCAATAGAAAGTACAGGGACTACTATAGGTCGAACTAAATGGAGGAAGAAATATTTAAGATAAATTGGACCTGATGAATCCCTAGAGGACTATCAGGAGAGATTTCAACTCAATTATAGGAGGGCCAACTATACCCTTGATCCTGTGTTATGCAACCAGCTCAAAAGAAGATAGAAAAGATAGATCAATGCCTTAGAATTCAGCCTCTTCGAGGGGGCAACCTCCTTTACATTACACAAATGACTGATTCCTTGATGATTCAAATGACAAAACCTCATTTCTATATATAGGAGTCTAAGGAGTCACAATATAGCCCAGCTGACCTAACAATAATAATATAAAGGCACAAAAATAACAATAGAGAGATTCTATGGGGCACAGTAATAACAATATGGGGACAACAGGGGCACAACAATATTAATAAGGGATATAACTACAATAGTAATGTGGTAATCACTAGTATTATAGGGACCCAACATGCCCCTCTCCTTCAAAAAAGTGTTGTCCTCAAAGCTTGAGTAGTTCTGGATGCTTCTGTATAAAATTCTCATCCTCCCATGTGGAATCTTCAGCAGATAAGTTCTTCCACTTGATACGATACTCTAAAATTGATCGATTTTGTAGCTACAGAGTTCTTGTTTCTGTGACTGATTCTGGTTCCAATATAATTTTTCCTTCCTCGTCAAATTTTGGCAATATTGTTTGAACTGGGAGCTTATCACCTATAACCTTCTTTAAACATGAAACATGGAAAACTAGGTGCAATCGAGAAGCTACAGGAAGCTCCAATTTGTATGCCATAGCACCAATCTTTTGCAGCACCTTGTACGAACCATAATACTTTGGTGATAATTTATTATCCTTCTTAGCTTGCTTGAGGGACATTTGCTTATAAGGTTGTAGCCGTAGGAATACCCAATCACCTACATCAAAACTTCTTTCGCTGCGATGTTGATCTACCTATTGTTTCATTCTATTATGTGCCAACACGAGGTTATCCTTTAAGAGTTGGAGGAGTTGTTGTTGATGTTCGATGTGATGTTCCATTGCCGAAACCTTAGAATTTTCTCTTAAATATGATGTGATGGATGGTGGCTGATATCCATAAAGTGCCATAAATGGGGTCATTTTTATTGCTGTATGGAAGGAGGTTTTATACCACCATTCTGCTAGAGGCAACCATTTAACCCATTATGTCTATTTATCAGATACAAAGCAACGAAGATATCCTTCCAAACATTTGTTTACTATCTCAGTTTGCCCATC